>CALSCP010001468.1:2693-12904 GCA_943704425.1 Ministeria vibrans ATCC 50519 | reverse complement strand
AGCCGCTGCTCTATTTCAAGGAGTGCAACTCCTAGGTCGCGTACCGGCGTCTGGCTCACGACAAGCGCTCGCAGGCGGTCTTCCACCTCTGCAAACGTCGGCCGATCACGAAGTGGACTTCACTCCCTAATTAAACCAAAAATATTTTCAAATAATCCACGCGTATAATACCACCTACCAGGTCAGAAAAAATATTTCTTGTGCTGTCCACCTGGCATAAATAACGTCGTAAAAGGGCTAAAATGACCTATCAGTGGCTATCACGATGATCAATGCCGTCTGTGAACGTGAGGAGCCCATTTAAACAATAAAAAACTATGTGAATTGATCATTTTCCCTCAACAGAAAATGTAGCGAAATTCGCAAGATTTGATCAAATTGCAAAAATTTCATGTCTTAACGTCCACTCAACGCTTTCGGGTATGTCACAGGACATTAACGAAGGCACTGATGTGTACATTCGCTTCATAAATACTGAAGCAGTGCCAAATATCGATGGTAAACATCGCATAACATCCCCATGCTCTTCAACCGAGCTGCACTCACTGCTGTACTCACTGCTGTAGTCTTGCTTGAGTCTGTGATTGGGCCAGATCATGCCGACAGGGACATCCGACGCATCCTACGTCAAAGGTTCGGAAATCTCGCGCAAATTGAAACCGCTGAGATCGTCCGGCCGCCACCGATGCGCGAGATTGTCCTCAGCACAGTCAACGCACGGTCTTTGCGGCGTTGGGCCAGCCAGTGTGCGGCGCAAGACGTTCCTGAGCTGCTCGTGTCCTTTCTGTTCGCTGTCGGCGAAAAGGGCACACCCAGTGAAAGCGACGCCAGCAGCGGCACAGACGCGAACAAGCGGTTACGCGGCGCCCCAGACGATGCCTCTAACGAGCAGCCGTCGAAGCGGTCGCGCACGGGAGCGGAGAGCGGCGACGAAAGCGCCGACTCGAAAAAAAGACCACAGTCGAGCGGCGACGACGAAGTGTCGAAACGCCTTCGCCACGACCCCACCGACGTGTTCTTGGTCGCTGACAGCAGCAGCGACGATGTCGAGGAGACAGGGAGCGAACGCCGGGAGGCGGTCGTCGGCGACGAAGCTGAAGCTGGAGGCGGCGACGGTGACTCGGACGCGGCCGCGAGCAGCAGCGACGACGTCGAGGAGACTGCTAGCGAACGACGGGAGGCGGGCGGCGTGACGGTCATTATTGGTCCTGGCGGTGGAAATGGCGATGACAAATTCATGCGCCTCTTCAACGAGCGCCTCGCTTCGCTGCGCCTGCGTGCCTTACCCACTGCCACGTTCACAAGTGACACGATCGAGGTGTCGTGTGGTCTGTGCGACCAGACATTCGTCGGCGCTCGAGGAACGACGGCTGGCCTTGTCGTTGGGCGCTTCATCACGCATACGAACGCGAAGCACACCTCGCCTGTTCTTGCGAGTGCCTCGAGCGTCGCCGAGGCGAAGTCGGCGGCAAAGATGAGGTCTTTCATGGACAACTGGCGCGCGTCGGCACCCGCGCATGCGCCAACGACAGCCACGCCGGCGATCATGCTCCCGTCACCAAAGTCCACGCGCCAGCCAACCGGCCGCCTCAATGATGCCCCCGAGCGGCCCATCGACAAACCCGACACTGCCAGGTGCATGGGCGTCTCCATCAGACAAATCATCAACAGGGGCAAGGCGGGCGTGGCCGTTGCCCGTGCTCTTACCGATCTCGGTGATCTCCAGCTTGAAACGCATTCGTTTGCGTTTGGGAGAGGTTCTCGCGACACAGCGTTCCGCATTGACATTGACAGCAGCGCCGCTGACTGGTTCGGCGCTCGCTACGACCCAGTCGCTCTTCGTCACAGCCATTGCGACGCGTCCGTCCCACGCTCTCAGCTAGACAGGACCCAGCGTACGACATGCTCACAGTGTGCACTGCTGCTGGTCAACGCCAACAAATCGCAAGCTGGTGCGAGTAACGGCGGGTTGTACGCAAAGGTCACGGCGTCGCTCGTGCAGCACTTTGGTGTCCTGGCGACGACCGCGAGCTGCAGCCGACGCGGGGCAAGGATGAACAGCGGCGCTTTGACAAAGCGCTGAGCAAGCACAAGACAGCTGTGCAGGAGCAGCTCACAACTCTCGTCAAGGGCCTCGGTGACAAAGACGCGCGATTGGCGGCGTTGTACACGATGCTGCTGGAGACTCTCACCGCCAACCGCAAGACAAAGTCTCGCGGCCGACGCTACCCGCTGAACCTCAAACACCTCTGTGCCAATTTGGTCACGTACACAAACTTACGCACCGCAATGACTGTCGTGAACACGTTTGTGGCCAATGTGTCCGTGGCGACGGTGTGCCGGTGGAGCAAGCTGTTTGGGTCGTGCAAGGTATTTTAAAGATAATGTGATGACTTTGCTAATTTTCTATGCATGTGTAGATCATGCCGGGTTTGTCGGAGCGACAAGTGCTGCAGCTCACTGGGCCGATTGTGGTGGCGCAAGCAAAGCAAGTGCGCAAACTCGTGTCAACGTCGGTTCCGCGTTGGACTGTGCCAAGTTGCGGCGAGATGCTCGTTCCCGTCACCATTGCCATCGACCAAACCAACATTCGCGCGTGTGTCCAAGCCTACGCCATGAAAGACACCAGCACACCGGCCACCTCGACGCGCTTCTTCCTCCTTGGTGCGCAGCAAGATGGCCTCGGCTCCAACGCTGGCTCCACTGCGTACGGCAAGCAGCCCGATGAGGTCCCGAGAACTGTCGCGGAGGCGGAGGAGATGTTGAACAAGGTGCTCGAGGTGGACGATGACGGTAACTACACGTCAGCTTATGCCTTCTCGTCCCACCTGACGCTCGTCACCGTGCAACCGCAACTCTACAATGACAAGCTGTTCACCGAGCGGCTGCTGAGCCCCATTCCTTTTGTCGTTGCACTTTCCGCGAACAACTTCGACACCGTCGCACACGAGCACCTTGCGTTCACCGCCATCCGTCTACTCCAGCAGCACGTGCCTGGAATCGTTGTCCAAGGCGTCGACACAGATGGAGATGCGCGGTGCGTCGCCGTGTCGCGCAAGCAGATCGCTCTGCGCGGCAGAGCTCTGGAGCGCGATTTCAGAGTCGACGATTGCTCTGCGCGAATCAGCGACTGGCACAACGAGTGGTCGGCCACCGGCAGCGACGCCAGCGGCGCTCGTCAAACGCGGCATCTTCACGAGCAGCTGATCCACCGTCTCGTTCGGCTGTGCAACGCTCTTCAAGGCGCGCGAGTTGATCCCGTCGCTGTTGTTCTCGGGCAATTCCACCTCCAAGATGTTCGCCATGTTCTCAAGCGCGCATCGGGCATGTTCGACGCGATCAAGATGCGCTTCTTCGGCGCACAGCCGCTGTGTTCAGCCGTTCTCACGCTCGTGCACGCCGCCTCGGGCAACAAGCTGCTGACGAGCGAGAGCCTGCCTCATAAGGGCGACCGTCAGTCCGTGTCGCGTGCACTC
This sequence comes from Ministeria vibrans ATCC 50519, assembly GCA_943704425.1. Lineage (NCBI taxonomy): Eukaryota > Filasterea > Ministeriida > Ministeriidae > Ministeria > Ministeria vibrans. The sequence goes on along the minus strand of CALSCP010001468.1, from coordinate 9,428 downwards.
ATTCGCGCTTCTCCTCGCCTGCTTGGTGCGCTCCTGGAAGCAGTGCAAGAGCATGGCGCGTGCATCTCGGGTGTGCCTATTTGTGGCGTGCTGGCGATGGTGAGCATCCACTGCCTGTTTGCGGACGCATTTGGCAACCGCAACTTGTCCGTGAGAGGCCGGCTGTACCGATGCGGCGTTGTGTGGAGCAGCTTGAGAGCGTTCCGCGAGGCCCGACGCAACGCGAGCGAGTTCTACACCAACCAGACCCTTGATGACATTCTCCGCTGCGTGGGCACGCTTGCTGTGACTTTCGTTCACTTGGGCGTTCGCTGTGGGCCCGCCGCAGTCGCCGCGTTCGACGCCGACCGCGCTGCCTCGAGCGATCCGGTTGAGGCAACTTTTAGAGTGATCCGCTCTGGCAACCGCAACACGGCCAACGTGAGCGCAACGGAGGCTCTCCATGTGCTCTCCACGCACTTGAGTGGCATGGGGAAGCGGTTTGGAGTGAACGGCCACCTCGATACTCTCGAGCTTTTCGAGCAGCGCGGCAACAACAGCGGGCGCAGTCACGAGTGGGGTCGCCTGGCAGCCGCCGTAGACGAGGACTGGTGGCGCCGGCGCGGCTGGGAAGAGCGAGGTTTCTCCATCGAGCTCATGCAGCAGAGTGGCGACTTTGTCAGCAATTTGGTGGGTGAATTAAACTTCGGCTTTTGCGCCGGCTGCGATCACGGCACGAGGCTGGCGACATTGTGTTTGGACGGGGAAACTGAGGCGTTCGCCGAGCTCTTGCGCACCATGCGCGATGATGAGGCGCTCGCGTGCACGTTTTACGACGTGGACAGTTTCGCGCGCAAGACTTCGTCGGGGTGCGCGGATCCCAGCCGCTTGGAGAACGAGGAAGCTGACGTCGAGGACGAGCTGGGAGATGAGGCGGACGAGGCGGACGAGGCGACTGATCTGAACGCGCCAGGGGACGCGCCAGGGGACGCGCCAGGGGACGCGCCTGTCTGCGTGGGCAACAGCGTGGAAGACCAGGCTGTGGATGCACATTCTGTCGTACTTGGCCTCCGTGCTGCGCAGGAGCTGATTAAGGGTCGCGCTACGGCGACCGGCATGGCGTCGGCAGATGGCGATGCAGAGCAGGGGGGTGCAGTCCATGGTGCTCATCTGCTCCGTAGTGACGGCAAGCGAGGCGAGCTGAAGCTCGTGTGGTGCGCGAAGCTCTCCAGCGCCATCGCAAGTCGTGTGTCCGCATCCGGAACGTCCGCGTCGCGGCTTTCTCGCGTCCAAGCGACACAAACTCCCCGAGAACGTCCACCTGCTCGTCCGGCACCGCCGGCGCTCGGCAATGCCGCCCCGCGTGCTACCGACGGTGTCGACGACGACGCGCCAAAGACTGAGAATGACCTGATTAGCCTTGGCTGCACTGTGGCGATGCTCTTCGTGAACGACGAGCTCGCGCAGCCGCAGGTAGACAACGCACAGATCCAGTCTTTCCGAGTGGAATTTGGTGCCGTGGTGCTTCTGACGAAGAGTATACCTGGTCGTGCAGGTCACCAGCGGACTTTTGGGTTAGATAGCGCGCTGCTCTCCAGCGCGGCGGATCGGCATTGCGTGAGCGTCTCCATTACGGAGTTGAGAGGATCGTTAACAACAGAGGTGCACACGCCACGGAACATCGACGAGCTGCCCACGCCCAGTGCATTTGCGTGGCAGCTGAGCACCGAGCGCGAGCTGGAGCAACAGTGCGAGGCTGTCGACGTAGTCGTCAATCTGGCGCACGGCCTGGGAACAAGCAGGAGGGCCGGTAGCGCGATGACGACGGTGGAGTTGTCTTCCGTGGTCGCTGTTTGCGATGTGTCATTGTCGGTGCGTGAGCTGGAACGCGTCAAGTCGGCTGCTGGCGAATCAATCGTTGCCATTCTCGAGCGGCAGATGCAAGCTGTTCCCAAGCTGGCCGCCGAGCGGCCTCAGCCACACTCAGCAGCGAGTACTGCCACACCTGCGCTGCAAGGACAAGAAGATGTCGAGGAGTCCGCGGTGACCGTGCCCGCGTCTGAGCAAGGGATGCTGGCCCCGAGTGTGAACTCGTCGACATCGTCATCCTCCAGGCCGCCGCGCGCTGGTGCAGGAGAACGGGGCCAAACTCTGCGGCTTGAGGCGAGTGCAATGAGCGACTTTGTCGACGATCTCGACAAGGACCTTCAATGATTTGTAAAATGTACTGTGCAAGTTGTACAAACAAAGTATTACTCCCTGGCTTTCTCAGTCAAAATTTTCGTCAAAATATTTGGTCTCAAATTTGTACTTTTCTTCCATCTTTACACCATCACTTGGCCTTGTATCGCATTTATGCATTACTATAGTAGCTGCTTTGTGGTATGGAAGCATCTAAAGAGGGTTTTTGAATATCTTTACCAACCAACCAGGTCCGACGGCTCATTTTTATTTTGTCCACCTGAGGGGAGTGAAGTCCACTTCGAGCCAACAAGAGGCACGCGCATCAGGCGCGCTTCGGTAAATTCGAAGGCCAGTGAGATTCTGCACACAACTCTGGTGTCTCGGAGACAGAGAAGAGTACAGCAAGCAAGTCTCTTATGCCCCTCGCTATCGGGCTACTACGCCCGACATTGGCTCATCTGTTCGCTGAGCGTGTGAAACTTAAATTATGGGCGGGCTTATTAAGCAATGTGATAGATTCTTCGCTCGAAGAATTCATTTTGTGGTGATTCCGTGACTCGCAGACCATGGTGACTGCATCATGAATAAATGGGTTGCATGAATAATATTCATCTTCAAAACTAATTATTGCTAATAATATTTTTGAAGCGATATGACTCCTATTATTATTTTAAATTTAATTATACTTTTTGCGGCATTTTTAATGTTTTTTTTTAAAATCGCGGGGAGGGGGGTCACTGTTCGCCGGGTTGTGTGTTGACCATGCTGGTGAGATTAAAAGAATCTGCTTGCTTCACCCAGCTGGATGGGATGCCAACGTAACGCGCGTGTCGGATGTTGGAGAAAGTGACGCACGTGCCGCAGCAGAACGAGAGGAAGCACGCCATAGCCCCCGTGTACTTGGGCTCCTCCGTTTTGTTTGCGAACCAGATCTCCGTCACCACGGAGGAGGCGGCGTACGTCGGTTTGACGTAGCTGCAGCAGCTGCAGCAGCCATCGCTGCAGCTGCAGCAATTGCATCCATACGCACTGCAGCAGTCGGGCTTTTTGACGGCGACCACAAACGACACCCTCAACGGGCGACCATCGTACTTTGACGAAATGAGACGGACAGCTTCGTCGTTGAGAACAATGGGGACGTTGTTGGCGGAGACGACATGAGATGTCACTTCAGGGTTCGAGTACACCGACAAGTGCGTTGATGTACAGTAACCAAAGTCGTAGGGAGTGTCCTTCTCCCAGACAATGCCCGTTGCAATATTTTGAGGACCGCCACACATTTTCGTTGTGCCCCTGTGGGAAGGGAGAAAAAAACTGTTAAGAAAAAGAAGAGGGAAAAATCTCGCTCCAACCCTCACTCTAGCCTTGTGAAGCAGAGACTGTCCTCACACTTTTGGCCCACCCCACCTTGAAACGCATGCAAAGGGAAAGGGGAAAAAGGTATTTTTTGTTCATTTTTCGAGAGAGAGAGAGAGGAAAAAAGGACGCAAATGCCAAACCGAAGCAACCCCCCCTCCTCCTCCCCCCCACCTCGGAAGCAGAATATTTGCCCCCCAGATAATTTATAATTGATATGCGGATAGAGGAAAACAAGAATGAGGAGCCGAGGCGAGGAGGGCGTCAAGCATCAAGCACAAGCATAATCGTGCACTCCTTTCGAAGGAATTTCTCCGATTAAAAAATAATGCAGCAATTGCTTTCAATCCCTTGCGGGCAGCATAAATCTTGCACGAAGCGTATGCTAGTTAGAAGTATATCTCGGTTTCGCTTTTTTGGTGACGAGCAAGCGTACGGAGTAATTCACAGAGTGAGTCAGACTGTCAGAGCCACAATTTTTCTCGGTTTTTGAGGGACGTAGACCCAGGTGAATCCCGCATGAACGCCACCGCCGACCCCGAAAACGGACGCATACAACCCCATGACACATATGTGACTGACCGCGAGCGTTGAGATGCGTACAGAAAGGCGAGTTTCACAATTTTCACAATATTTTTCCGACATGTTTTTGTTTGGGCGTAGATCCTCGCCAATCCCGCGCATGCGTACCCCCGAAAACTGACGCACGTAACCCCCTTATAAGTTATATGTATGTAGCTTACTTTGATAGTTGAGAAGCGTGCGAATTCACAAAGCAACGAGAAAGTTTAACAAAAAATCTGAGTAAACATTAAAAAAAACCCCCCCAAATTTGTAGTGCCTTATATATTTCATGTCTATTGCATCTGGCGCCTATCGCGTCACTTGTCTAGCCATCAGCCAACCTGACACCTGTCTTTCATATGACATCTTTGCTCGATCTCGACGCTTCTGTAGCTTAGAAAGTGGTTCTGAGCTGTTTGTGTTGTCGCTTTTCGTTTGCGATTGATAATAAATTGGAAATGTCCTTCTTTTTCTAATAATATTAAAAATTAATCGATTTTCCATTCGTGTCTACTCCGAGCTTGCCTGTCTGCTCCCATTCCAAGCACACACCCATTGCGTGGCGTTCCAACGGTCTTTCTCGCTGGCAATCTCGATGTCAGACACTCCAGAGATCCACGGACACAAATTCGAGGTTGGCAAGCGCTACCGCGGCCTCGAGTTTGTCGGCGAGGGCAGCTACGGGGTTGTCTGGTGAGTCGACGCCTCGCGATGGCCGTCCGTCTCCCTCATCACTTGCTTGTTTTTGCAGCTCGGCATTTGACGCACAGCGAAACGGCGCCACAGTGGCCATTAAACGCATCTCGGCCTTTGCCCACCCCTTGTATGCACGCCGGACGTGGCGTGAGATCTGCATTCTGACCAAGTTTAAACATGAAAACGTCCGTGGTCGTCCGACAAGCGTTGTTTGTCCTCATTTTCACCATTTCTCTCTTCCTCTCTCTCTCTCTCTCTCCTTCTCCCTCTGCAGATTGTCGGGATCCACGAATTTGTGCTGCCCCGCTCTTTGGAAACATTCAACGAGGTCTACTTGGTCCAGGAGCTCATGGAAATGGACATGCATCGTCTGCTGCGCACACAAACGCTGTCGGCCGAGCACGTCTGCTACTTCTTGTACCAGATCCTGCGCGGCCTCAAATACATCCACTCGGCCAACGTGCTGCACCGCGATCTCAAGCCAAGCAATCTCCTTGTCAATCTTGACTGCGAACTCAAGGTATCACCAATGCACAACCATTGCAAAAGTTGGATTCATGCGTCTCTTTTGGTCTTGTCCAGATTTGCGACTTTGGACTGGCTCGAGTGGCCTCGGACGACGGAAGCGACGCCGGAATCCTCACTGAGTACGTTGCCACGCGATGGTATCGGGCGCCCGAAGTGATGCTCAACCGCAAAGCGTACACCAAAGCAATCGATGTGTGGTCGGTTGGCTGCATATTTGCCGAAATGCTCGTGAACCGTCCGCTCTTTCCCGGGCGCAACTACCTCAATCAGCTCACGCTCATCCTGGGAGTACTGGGAACACCCTCACTCGATGATATGGGGACGGTGAACAACGAGCGAGTAAGATGCATCTGAGAGACCGTTCTTGTCTATTGGAGTCTGTCAATCGAGCAGCCAATCTGACTCTCTCTCCCTCACACACCCACCCACTCGCTTTCTCTCTTCCACTCCAAAGGCCAAAGCATACATTGACGCTCTTCCGTTTAAACCGCGAATTCCTTGGGTACATATTTTCCCTCGCGAAAACGAACAAAGTAATTATAATAATTATTATTATTAATTTTATATTATCAATTAATATCAATAATTTTATTGTGCTTTGTTAGCAATCGATTTACTGGACAAACTTTTGATGTTCAACCCTCTAAAGCGGATTTCGGTGGAAGAGGCACTGGCACATCCCTATTTCACTGAATATTACGACGAATCAGACGAAGTAAGAATGCGACACACTCACTTTATACACACATTTTGAGGCAGCCCCTCACAACTCACTGTACACACCGTCGCAGCCAACAATTCTATTAATGATGCTCGAACTAAACCCACTAACCACTCCCCCCTTTCCTCTCTACACAGCCCACGTGCTCCACTCCTTTCAACACAGAAGATGACATTGGTGACTCTTCAGATGAGCCTATTCCCTCACTCAAACTCAAAATGTTCCGTTGTATGGAACATTTCAACCAAGGTTCGTGCACGCCGTATCATTTGTGTTCTTTTTTTACTCCCTTTTATTGTGTTCGCGTAGCAAACTCCACTTGACTCACAAAGAATGAATAAGAATCCTCGCATTGTAAAATGGTAAAGAAAACAAAAAAAAATAGTAAAGCTCAAATGTCATAAGAAATTCAACATCGTAAGTGTATCAAAGAGACGATAGAGAGAGAGAGAGAGTGTGTGTGTGTGTGTGAGTGAGAGAAAAGAGGAGAAAACACGAAAAAAAAGGCTCAAAGATCAGTGTACGAGAGGATCGTGCGCGAAGTGTGGATGGCGGCTCTGCCAGGGGGAGGGGCGTCCAGATCAACGTATTGGAATGGCCCCTGGTGGGAAGGGGGAGGGGGGCCGCCACGGCCGAACGAGGACGACCCACCACTGCCGCTAGGGCTGCTACGACGACGTCCGTTGAAACCTACGGAGAGGGGGGGG
>CALSCP010001463.1:24478-45485 GCA_943704425.1 Ministeria vibrans ATCC 50519 | reverse complement strand
TTGGCTGCAAAAAAAAAAAAACACACACACACACAAACACACCCCGCGTAGAGTCAAGACAACCACCCTGGCTCGCCACCCCAGCACGTACCAAACTGATCAAAGGAGCGCAAATAGCCGATCAACTTGCGTCCGTCGCGCAGCACCACCATCAGCTTCTCTGCAATGCAGCAAGACCGTTACCGCAACCGCCACTCCCACCCACCCGCCAAGACAGACGACACAGACACACAACACTCAGCATGGCATGCTTTACGTCATTCCTCTCCCTCAACAAGAGCTCTTTAAACCGACGACAAAAAGCTGCTTGCTCTCTCTCTCTCACTCACTCACTCACTCACTCTCTCTCTCTCCCTCTCTCTCTCTTTCCCCTTTTTCTTGTACCCTCGCCCTCATCCACTCTCTAACCAACCACCCAACCCCTCTTGCATAGCCCTGAGGCTCCTTACAACACTGCACTCATGAAAAAATCGCAATTGTTTTTTTTTTTCTGCTTACTGTCCACTTCATCGATCAAGCTGGCGGTTCCCGGTAAATAAGTTGACATTTCTGGCTATGCCCGTCTCTTCAACTACAATTAAATCAACAAAATTTGAAATTATTAATCATTTTGTCGCTTTTACGCTTTATCAATTTTTCTCGCCACAACCATGCCCCCCGCCCGGCGACGAATACTGGCCTTGATCGTTATGGTGGTCCTCGTGTACATGCTGATGGGCCCGGGCCACACTGATTTCCGTGCGCCACTCACTACACCACCACCATCGCCGCCCCCACGCCCTCCCACCACACCCCACTCTCCGCACGCAAACCCCGAGCAGCACCCACAACAGCAACAGCTCCCACAACAGCAACAACAACAGCAACAACAACAGCAACAACAACAACAACAACACAGCGCACATCCGGAATCAGTCTCTTCGCCTCCTCCGGACGAAGAACAACGCGCAACACCCCAGGACTTTGCAAAGGACGGCGTGCAAGCCATATCCGCTTCGCTGGCGTCGCTTGACAGTGCTACTTGGACGAAATGGGACAAGGTCCGTCTTCACGACGGCATTCCATCCGAACCTCCCGTCCCGCACGCATGTGCTGCGTACATGCGCAAGTGCGCCGAGTTTGCACAGCAAGAGGAGTTGCTCAAGGCTGTGATGGCTCTCTCCTCCGTCGACCCCCTCCTTATTGTGGCGGTCGAACAGCGCTCGGTTGCACCTGGCCATCAGACTGTCTTTTTCTTTGACCAGGACTCGCCCGAGTGCACCAAAACACCCATCACCGCAGTGGTTGTGGGCCCTGGCGCCTCGGTACAAGTGGTCGCCGAGTCGCACGAGTGGACACTCGACGAGCGCATCCAACTCACTGCATTTCCCGAACCCACCGCAGACGCACAGAGCACCTCCGCATCACCGCCACCACTGCGCCTTCAGGAGCACCTGCGCACGCTGACGGGCCCTACCGTGGCACTGCTGCACAGCGACACGGTGCGGCGTCTGGTGAACACAGGCGCTACCCCCGTACACTTTTCCATTGCTCGCTTTGTGCCCGTCTCGTGCTCCATCCGCACACCCCAACACCACGGCGGTCCACCCCGCCGCCAACTGCCCCCTGTGATCCCCGCCGTCACACCCGTTGACACGAACATCCATCCGCGCGTAGACCACTACACCGGCCCCCTCCAGCACACCAACAACCTTGTCAACGGCTGGCCCCCGCACAACACGGCTTCCGATGGCACGGGAGAGGGCGGCGAGGCACTGGGGCGCGAAACCGACTGGCCTTTTCGCATTGTGCGTGTCATCCAGGACCACTCACGCAAGTCCCCTTCCAAGCAGCAGTCTCCTCCCTTTGTCGTTACGTCCAAACTCGTTGCACAAGCGGTATCTTTTTAATCGTAGAACATTATAGTATTCCTCTCTTGTTCACTCACTTTTTCCACACAACTCACTCGCAGATGGTTGAGCGCACACCGCCACTCTACTGTCGACTGGACAAGAACGGGATGTGTGTCAACACAGCGTTCACGCGCACGAGCAGCCGCGTGCGTTTCATGGAGGCGTACGGAATCAACCAGCGCCGGCACACGCTCGTCCATCGTATCCACTCGCATCTCGACGAGGAAATAATGGTTGTGACGGGCGGTGAGTTTGAGGCGACAATGCTTCCCGATGAAAGTGTTACCCTGGATCCCTCTGACACAGTCAATGTACGCACGCACGTGCCAGTGCGCGCGCGTCTGCAGGCGGGCGACGTGTACTATGGCGCACGGCGGTCGCCTCACTCGATGCTCGCCGTGGGCGCCTCTGCAACCTCCACTTATGTTACGCTGCGCTTCAATGGACGCGCCAATCCTCGCGACGACGCCGCCATTGCCGCCATTGTTGATCCCATTGCCGACAAGCACACGATTGTTGATGCCATCCGTGAAAAGAAGGTCTCTGATCCTCAGGTACTCTGGGACTATCTGGTGCGCGCAGCAGGCCCCGCCGCACGTACCTGTGTGACCTTTGCCAGTGTTGAGAAGAGCCCGACTCTGAGTCTGTTCAGTGGCGGACGATGTGGGGGCGATCGTGTGCCTTCGGAGACATTGAAGGGACGCGCAGGGTGGAAGGTGGACGTGCCCAGTGATGGGGGTGTGCTCCGGGTGCCGCTGGACGCGCCGCTGGGCGACCCTGCTATCACTGCAGCCGCCGACTGGATTGTGCTCACCCTCAACGCCGACGCACCCCTTGACATGAAGGTGGAGGGCGCCCAGGCCACGGAAATCAAGGACAAGTCCGTCGAGCGCGACTCCGTTGTATATGTGCCTCAGGGTGCTACACTGTTCCTCACCAACACGGCGTCCACCAACGCCCATTTGTACGTTTTTGTCTTTGAATAAATTATTTGTTATTGTATTGGAACCGTACTACATATTAAATAATTCAGTGATTCCTCATTCCTTCGATTTCCGATATCGGATTTCGATATCGGACAAGGTTTTTTGATCGGAAATCGGATTCGATCATCGGACAATTGGAAATCATCGGATTTGATCGGATTTATCGGATTTGATCGGATTTGATCGGATTTATCGGATTCGATCATCGGACAATTGGAAATCATCGGATTTGATCGGATTTATCGGATTCGATCGGATTTGATCGGATTTATCGGGTTTGATCGGATTTGATCGGAAAATTCGATTCATCGGACAGGACTTGAGATTTATTGGAAATCGGACTGTCTGATGATCGGATTCCGATCGGAAAATTCATCGGAAATCTGCATCAGAGGAAATAATATTTGCCATCTTATTTCTAATTTGCTGGCTTTATCCCTTGGATTCCTTGCGTGCGTGCGTGCGTGTGTGTGTGTGTGTGTGTGTGTGTGTGTGTGCATGGAGGACAGGGCTGAGCAGGAGAGCCTCGTCGGACAACAGTTCGAACAAGTCCTCGACTGCGACGACGACGATGACAGTGCTGGCGCGACTCTCGCTGTCGTGTCGTCGCCACCGGACTCGTGGAGAAGGACATGGCTGCGACGAGGCGTGTGGTGGCTGGCGGGACTCACCGTACTCGCCGCCGTCGGCGCAATTGCCCTCGCCGCCTCCTCGCCCCATCAAAGCGCGCCATCCTCGTCGTCGAGCGTCTCGAGTTGCACCGCCCCTGCGACGCAGACAACCTGGCCCAATGCCACGCACTTTGTCCACTTCTCCGATGTCCATCTGAATCCGTTCTACAACGCAAGTGTCAGCAAGGAGGAGCGCTGTTTTAGTGACAGCCCCAACCCCTCGCAGGCTCCGTACACCGCCCCACTGGGCAGGCCCGGGTGCGATGTCCCTGCCACACTCATGAAGGCATCTCTGGAGGCGATCCTTGCCCAAGCCGAGGCAGCAGACGCACAGTTTCTTCTTTACTCTGGTGACTCAGCCGCTCACAGCCTCGGTGACAACCACACACCCAGTGAGGGCCGCACACGCGCTCTGCAAAGCATCACCGACGTCTCCACGGCGATTCTTTCCACATTTGCCACTCACCATCGCTCAGTCTTCATGAGTCTCGGCAACAACGACCTGCCCGGCGACTATGTGCTTCCCGCCGCCAACGACTCCTGGTACCCGACCATCGGGGAACTGTGGCTGCCCATCATCACTGCATCGCCCCTTGTCCGCCTCGACACAGCCTCCTTTACAAGCACTTTCAACGCAGGCGGTTACTACGCCGCAGAGGTCCTTGCGTCTTCCTCCGCACCAACTCGTCCTACACTGCGTGTGCTCGTCCTCAACACAAATCTCTTCTCCGCCAAGGCCCCCGATACTCCTCAAGCAACGACTCAGCTCTCGTGGCTTACCTCCCAACTTCTCACTGCGTCCATTCACCGTCAGCCCGTCTACATCGTCGGCCACATCCCGCCCATTGTCGAGCCCTTCAATCCCTCTGGCGCTCCCTGGCACCTTCTCTGGCGCCCTTCCCACCAACTCGCCTATCTCTCTCTCGTGGTCGCTCACTCCGATTCTATCCGCGCACACTTTTTTGGCCACATCCACAAGGACGACATCAAACTTCTTCACTCCTTCCCCGACATTATCGATCCTGCTCTTGCTCTCCCTCTCTTCACCTCTCCGTCCCTCTCGCCAGGTCAGTCACTACCAGCATGACTTGCAACTAAAAAATGACTCTCACCCCGTCCCTTCTCTCTCCCCCACCCCGACAGTGTATGACAACAATCCCGCCTTCCGCGTCGTCTCCGTCGACTCCACCACACTATCGCCCCTCGATTACAGTCAACACGTTTTTGATTTGATCCGCGCCAACCAACAGCAGTCGGCCGTCGACAGCACTCTGTGGATCAACGAGTATAGCTTCCACAGTACCTTCCAGTGCTCCCCCTTCAGCAATGGCTCGTGTGTGCTCCAGGTGGCGTCTGCCCTCGACACTCTTCCCCGTGCTTGGTGGGCCTACCAGCAGCACCGCGCTGCTGAGCTTGCCCCAGGTGCAGACCGCCAGTCCCGCTATGCCTTCAGCTGCCTCATGCGCTATCCCTCCGTTGATGGCGTGGTTGCCTGCGCTCAAGGCAAAATTATGTACAACAACGAATGAATATTGGATATTTGCACACAAGTGAGCGAGCTGTTACTTCTGTTGCATCATGCGTACTGGGCTTTCTTTCCACTCGTCCCTCCTTTTCTATCAACAATAGAAACAATCATCGTAACACTATCATCAATATACCCAAAAAAAAATAAAGCATTTGATGATTGATGATTGAACGAATTCAATACTCTTTCTGTTAGAATGTTACGTCTTCTACTCTTCTTGATCTCTTTCGTTTTGAAAAAGTGAGTGTTAAACAATCGAACTGTCAAGGACATGTCAAAATAATGTCAAGTCACAAGTGTCAATAAAAATTAATTGAATAACTTTTTTCTTCTCGCATTCACTCTCAATATGGCTGGCATTGTATTCGACGCGGAGCGCACCAAGGGCAAGGACATCCGCTCGCAGAACGGTACGCTTGCAATCCGTCGTCGTTTTGGTCGTTCGTTCTGACCTGTCCTCTCTTCGCAGTCATGGCTGCCCTCTCTGTCGCCAACATCGTCAAGACGTCCCTTGGCCCCGTGGGCCTTGATAAGATGCTCGTTGATGAGATTGGCGTAAGCATTCATTCGCTTTGATCCTTCTTTTTTTTTTTTTTTTTTTTTTTTTTTTTTTTTGCATTTGCGTCCATTCGCTCGCGTTCTCTCGACGCACACGCCTTCCAGCGTGGCTCTTCGGCTCTGCTGCTCCCCCTACCGCTCTCAAATTTTTCTCTTTGTACTCTTGCGCTACGCTGAAAGACTGTGGTGTGTCGCTGTCTCTTGTGCTTGGCACTCAACCGAAAAGTGATGAAGTGTATATGTTACTTTTCACCTTTCTCTGCCCTACCAACTGCCTCAATTGCCCGCCTTTGCGTGTCCACCGACCCCGCGGCCATGCACACAGCTGGTCAGCCTGTTCGCGCGACCCTTCCGTCGACGCAACACAGGCAATCGGCTTTGGCATTGATGACCTTGCACGTGTGAGACGCGACGACGCACGCCAATGTCGCTCCCGGGCGTCCAGCATGACAAGTATAGCCTGGATGTCTTCAGGTGCCTCCGAGTCTGACAATCCAGTGTTCCTTCTTTTGTTTGTTGCTCTCTTTTCGGTTTCAGATTTTTTCAATCCAGTGGCAACGCCAAAAACATTGATTGTATTCGCACCCAGTCCCCCCAGAGTCGTTTGAACACGCACTCACATGAGTCTCTTGCGAAAATCATGATGCATGCCTTGTCAGCAAAGCAAAAAGACAAAACGTTTTTTTTTTGGGCTTGAACATGACTTACTCATTGCTCTTATGTCTCTTGTTGTCATATAGGATGTGACTGTCACCAACGACGGCGCCACCATCTTGAAGATGCTCGACGTGGAGCACCCGGCTGCGCGTGTGCTCTGTGAGCTGGCGGACCTGCAAGACCAGGAAGTGGGCGACGGCACAACCTCAGTGGTCATTGTCGCAGCAGAACTGCTCAAAAATGCCGATGAGCTTGTAAAATCAGGAATCCACCCCACCACGGTTATTTCAGGCTACCGACAGGTAACCAGAGCGCAATAAGAGTGTGGCCTACATTTATTGTTTTGCTGCGTGTTTTTCTCAGGCATGCACTGAGGCCGTCAAGTACATCAAAGAGCACCTGACGATCAAGACAGCGGATCTCGGGCGCGATTCCATTGTCAATGCTGCGCGCACTTCCATGAGCAGCAAAATTATTGGCTCTGAGATGGACTTCTTCAGCAACCTGGTAAATTGGAATTTCACGGCCATTGAGACTGAATGAACGGGTATTTTCCTTGTTTTTGTTTTTGTTTTCGTTTTTGTTTTTGTTTTTGTTTTTGTTTTGTGCGTGTGTGTGTGTGTTGACAGGTTGTGGACGCGCTTGAGATGGTCAAGCGTGTGAACCCAAAGGGAGAGACCAAGTATCCCGTCAAGGCAGTGAATGTGCTCAAGGCACACGGAAAGAGCGCCAAGGAGTCTACCATTATCAATGGCTATGCTCTTAACTGCACTGTCGCCTCACAGCGTACGATCCCTAACATGGACTCTTTTGCCGCAATGGCTCACCTCCTGCTCTGTGTATTACAGTGATGCCGAAGAAGGTGACCAATGCTAAGATTGCCTGTCTGGACATGAACTTGCAAAAGGCTCGCATGCACCTTGGAGTGCAGGTAATGAGCGCCCCTCACTCTATTCGTTGGAAATCTCACTATTCTCTTCCCTCTCTATCACTTTCTTCCTTTCTCTGTCTCTCTATTACTTTATTCCTTCCTTCCTTCTCTATTACTTTTTTCCTTCCTCCTTTCTCCATTACTTTTTCCCTTCCTCTCTCTCTCTCTCTTGAACTCTCTTGAACTCTCTCTCTCTTGAACTCTCTTGAACTCTCTTGAACTCTCTCTCTCTCTATCACTTTGTTTCTTTCTCCTCCCTCTCTCTCTATCACTTTGTTTCTTTCTCCTCTCTCTCTCTCTCTCTCTCTTTCTCTCTAATTAATTACATTGTCACGTTGTGTCTTTGTTCCTCCTCCATTACTTGTTTCTTTTCCTTGTGTGTGTTAGGTCCTCGTGAGCGACCCGGAGAAGCTGGAGGCTATCCGACAGCGCGAGTATGACATCACCAAGGAGCGCGTTAAGAAGATCCTCGACACGGGCGCAAACGTTATTTTTACCACAAAGGGAATTGATGACATGTAAGAAAGAGACCTTCACACTTTTCTTTTTTCTTTTATTCAAGCTGTTTGCTAACACATGGCTATAGGTGCTTGAAGATGCTGATTGAGGGCGGGTGCATGGGCGTGCGTCGGTGTTTGAAGGAGGATCTCAAGCGCATTGCGCGTGCGACGGGCGCCACTCTGGCACTGACCCTGGCCGACTTGGAGGGAGAGGAGAGCTTTGACGCCAGTCTGCTTGGTACATATTGCCCATTTGCACTGTCATAATGTGTATTTGTGTGTGTGTATGTGTGTGTGTGTGTGCTCATTGCACTGTGGTGTGTAGGATCTGCTGAGGAAGTGGCGCAGGAGCGAGTGAGCGACGACGAGCTCATCATCATCAAGAACCCTAAAGTGCACAGCAGCAGCTCACTCCTTCTGCGCGGTACGACCGTAATACAACACATATATCACTCGAACTGACTCATGACCTTGGTTTTCATCGATCATAGGTGCAAACGACTTTATGCTTGACGAGATGGAGCGCTCGGTACACGACGCACTCTGCGTTGTCAAGCGCGTTCTCGAGAGCAAGGCTGTCGTGCCCGGCGGTGGCTGTGTCGAAGTCGCTCTCGCAATATACCTCGATGAGTTTGCCCGCTCGACTGTACGTCTCTTTGAAAGACTCGCGCTCTTATCTCAACTTGTTTTTGTTTTGTTTTGTTTTGTTTCTTGTTTTTTGTTTTTTTTTTTTTTTTGTATAGGCGTCCCGTGAGCAATTGGCACTGCATGAGTTTGCAACTGCGCTCCAGGTGATCCCCAAGACGCTCGCTGTCAATGCGGCCAAGGACGCCACTGATCTGATTGCCAAGCTGCGCGCATTCCACTACACCGCACAGAAGGACGCCACAAAGGCAGACCTCAAATGGTACACACACTAAGCACACACCAAGCACACATCCTGACTCACTCGTCCGTTGCCGTTTCCAGGACTGGTCTGGATCTGATCAACGGCGTTGTGCGTAACAATCTTGCTGCAGGTGTGCTTGAGCCGGCCATGAGCAAGATCAAGAGCCTCAAGTTCGCGACGGAGGCGGCCATCACCATCCTGCGCATCGACGACATGATCAAGCATCAGCAGGCCGATGGAGAGGACCCCAACTCGTACCAGAACGCACTCCGCTCTGGTCAGCTCAGCGGTTAATCCCCTCGCACAAAGAGACAGACAAATGTGTGTGTGTGTGTTGTGTGCTGTTGCGTGTGTGTGTTTGCCTTTGCTTGTGCCAAAATGAAAACAATTGACAAACTTTTTTGTTATGGTTTCAGTTTTGTTTGTTTTGAGCCTTTTTTTATTCAAAATCGGGCAAGTCCAACTGAAACTCATCGACAAAGGGAGCAAAGGGCAAGACATAGCCATTGGAGTCAAACTCAAGGGGGATCCAGTAGGAAAGATCGTCGCCGGCATGGTAGTTGTGCTGGGCGCAGATACCCTCGGGAGCCTGGCACAGCTGCGGACAGTCGGGCGGGTGGTTCGGGCCTGACAACCACCGGTTGCCGTTCCACAGGTATGCTGTTTCGCCGTTGCGTAGCCGCAGCGTGCTAATTGTAATACCCTGTGCTGCAATCGTCAGGTGGCCTGTGGGTCGCGACAGACTCAGAGGGTACTCGGCTGGTGCACCAGCGCAAATGGGTACGTCTAGCTGGCAGTTGACATCGCGAATCTGCTGCTCCCACGGACCCTCAATGCTGTTGCTGCGCCACACAACTGCACCAGAACCGGCGCGACACGCACAGCAGCACGAGCCAGCCATGAGGTAGTATATGCCCTTGCGCTTGAACAGCATCACGCCCTCCATGTATTGCGTCGGTAGCATGCTGCCCACCTGCACGCCCGCCGGACTCAGGTAGTCGTCGCTGAGGCGATCGATGAAGATGGCGTGGTCGGGCGTGCCGGCCGGCGTCGAAATGGCCGAGTACGCCACGTAGCCGGTGCCATCGTCGTCAATGAGAATCGCACTGGTGTCGAGCGACGCGTTGTTCGACGAGGTGAAGCGCAGCGACTTGAGATCGAAATGAATGCCATCCTTGCTCTCGGCGACGCCCCAGTACGCGTCACAGCACTGTGCGGGGCTCGCCGTAAACCACATGATGACACTCTGGCGCTTTTCGCACCAGAAGGCCCACGGCGACCAGAAGGTGCCGTTGGGTGCGTCGGGCCACTGGCCAGACTTGGCCCAGCCCGGCTGCGTGTTGTTGTGCAGCAGCCCGTGGTACTTCCAGTGCATCATGTCCGGCGAGCTGTACACCGACAGCTTGGGGATGTCGACGGTGCCGGTGACGACGTAGGCGCCGTCGCCGTACCATTCGCCGTAGAGAAAGTACGTCCCGTTCACTTGGACAATGTTGCCGTCGTGCGCGTTCACGACTGCCCCATCCACTGTGTACCGCTGGTTCTTGTTTGACAAGTGCGCCACCTTGGCATCGGCGCAACTTGCCAGTGCCGCTACAAGTGCGACGCAAGCACACCAGCCTTTCAGCATAACAACAACAACAATAAAAATACTACTTTGAAATAAATAAATCAGTGGGTGTATGGGCTTCTTTCGGGACATTTTCGTTTGGAAGTCTAGTGATTTAAATTTTAGTCTACGCCTCTACGGCGAAAGTATTTTTCAATACTCAATTGTGTGCTCTTTGTTTTTAATAATTATAGTTTTTTTTTGTTGTGTTGACATTGAGTACAGCTCACGTGATTCTTCTATTACTAATATTAGTTATTTATTTTTCTAAATAATAAAGTTATGTTTATAACTGAACCAGTTTCAAACCGACAACAAACAATTGCAACAAACCGAACAAATCCGTCAGAATCCTCAATTCCGTGATTCCCGTCAGAATTCAGAATTATCGCCTTAGGCCTTGTGAGTTGGAGTTATCATTCGCTGATGTGGTAAAATAGAAGTAAAATATTTTTTCAATTATTCCGTATACTTATACACAAAGGCACACACAATCGGTCGCTTGTGACTCGCGACGCTCTTTCGCACTCTTTCGCACTCTTTCGCACTCGATCAATCAATCAATCAGACTCAATGCCACGGCCTCGCATGGGAAAGGACTCGGTAAAGGATTCGACGCGAGCACGGAGGGCAGCAATGCGGGGGGCAACAGAGGAAGCTGGGTCGGCAAGGGCATCCTTGAAGGCACTGAGCTTGTGTTTGCCAAGCGACTCCGCAAGCGCGCGAGCAATTTCAACACCTTCATCAACCAACTCGGCTACAACGGCAAAGTCTGGCTCGCGGAGACCACGCGAGGTAAGAGCAGGTGTACCCAGACGAATGGCGGACGGGACCAGCGCAGAGGTGTCGGTCACAGTGGTGTTCTTGTTGACGGTGATGGAGCACTGCTCGAGAGTGCTTTCCACGCGCGCCCCGTCAATTCCCTTACCCGTCAGCAGCACCAACAGCAGGTGGTTGTCCGAGCCCCCGGTCGCCATGGCAAACCCTCGCGACTGCAGTTCGCTCGCCAGTGTCTTACAGTTCGCCAAAACCTAAATGTGTGTGTGTGTGCGTGTGTGTGTGTGTGTGTGTGTGTGTGTGTGTGTGTGTGTGTATGTATGTATATATATGTGTGTGTGTGTGTATGTATGTATATATATATATATATGTGTGTGTGTGTGGGTATGTATGTGTTTCAGTCATAGCACAGCTCCACGGGAAACTTGGTCATGTGCTACCTGAGCCTGGTAATCGGTAAACGAGGGCTGCATCACTTCAAGCATGGCAGTTGCAACGGCGCCAATGGCATTCTGGTGAGGTCCGCCTTGAAGCATGGGAAACACAGAAAAGTTGACGCTGTCGCCGAGTTCGGAGCCATACGCAATGGCCGAGCGCGGACGGGCGACGCCCGGCGCGATGGAGGAGGAGGAGCGGCGGTAGAAGATGAGGCCAGCACGGGGCCCGCGCAGCGTCTTGTGCGTGGTGGTGGTGACAATGTCGCAGTGGACGAACGGAGATGGGGCGAGGCCGGTGGCGACCAGGCCCGCAGTGTGCGCCATGTCGGCGAGCAGGTAGGCGCCATGCGTGTCGGCAATTGTACGGAAGCTTGCGTAGTCGAGCGAGCGAGGGTAGGCGCTGAAGCCGGCGATGAGAAGACGCGGGCGGAACATGGCGGCACGCTCGCTTATGTCGTTGTAGTCGAGAAGAAGTGAATTAGGGTCGACAGAGTAGGCCATGCTCTCATAGAAGCGTGAGGAAGCTGAGATGCGCTTCTTTGCAGTCATGTAACCGTGGGTGAGATGACCCCCCGCCGGCAGGTCCATCCCCATGATCCGGTCGTGCGGCATCAGCACAGCATTGTAAGCCGCAATGTTGGCCGACGAGCCACTCAACGGTTGGACATTGACTCCCCTTTGTGAAAGTGGTTCGTGTGAGTTCGCGTGTCGCTAAAAGACGGACTAATCAATACCATTCCGCAGGATCAAGCCCAAAAGCGCGCAGAGATCGCTCCTGGCAAAGACGCTCAACCTGGTCAATGTATTGATTGCCGCCGTAGTAGCTGTGAGGAGGAAGTGAGTGATAAAATAGAAGAATGAGTTTTGTTGATACCGTTGGCCAGGCAACCCTTCGGAGTACTTGTTGGTGAGGCAGGAGCCCAGCACCTCGCGAGCGGCCGTTGATGTGAAGTTCTGCGGGAGGGAGCGGGCATGGCAGTGCCGTGTGGGGATGAGGTGGGGATGAGTTGGGATGCGCTCGTCTATATATATAATAAGGCACCTCAGACGCGATCAGCTCGAGGCAGCGCGACTGGCGGTGCTCTTCCTGGCTGATGATGGCGTGAAGGTCGGGGTCCTGCGTGGCAAGGGCGCTCTCTGCGGCCGTCGAGAGGCCCGACGGCACTGCTTGCGTCAGAAACGACTGTCCCATCCCTGTCATCTGCGCATATTTGGCTGGCCGCCTGGATGCTCCGCGCAAGGCGCTCCGAAACGACCCACAGAGCATTCGTAGTGACTCTTGAGAAAAAGGAGAATGGCAAATTTTAATTATAATAATTTTGATTTTTCCAATTCTTCATTTATTTTTCACTCACGATACAAAGAATAAGAGTATGAAACGCCCCGCGCCGCAAGAGGATGTGGAGAGCGACGGAAGCGAGTCGGAGAGCAGCGCGTCGGCGGAGAGCACGCCGCAAAAGCGTCCTCGTGCAGACGCAGACAGTGCAACACCGGCGGTGGACTACAGCAGCGCCAGCCGAGGCGGCGACAAGCGATTCGCTGCACCCACCCACGAGGAGCTGGCCGAGCTCAATACCGATCGCCTGTACAAATCAACTCTGCTCGCAATGCAGGTGAGTCGAGTTTTTTAATGTGGCACGTTGTTGGCTGATGCACGTTTTGCCCTTCAGATTCGTGAACTCGTTGAGAGCCAGTCGATTGCCTACGAACGCCATGGGCTGCTCGAGGACACCCTGGTGGCACTCCGCGATGCGCTCATGTCGGTGCGCGAGGACAAGAAGGAGCGGCAGGTGCGCGCCAACGATGTGCTTGCGCCGGGCGACATTCGCGTGCCCATGCCAAGCTGCGACGCCGAGGGTGACGCAAGCGAGTTTGCGTGGCGCATGCAACGCCCTTCCGCCGTCCATGTTGTTGGTAGCTTTATGCTTCGCACCGTGTGTGCTCACCAGCGCAACGTCGACGTGCTCGTCGAAATGCCCTCGTCGCTCTTTCAGGACAAGGACCATCTAAATCACCGCTACCACCGCAAACGCGCTTATTTCCTTGCCGAACTAGCGCGCCACCTGCATCGCAAACACGCGACGTCGCTTGGCCACAAAATGTCGTTTGGTGCGTCCGCCTACGACGGCGACGTGGCTCGCCCCGTCCTGCTGCTGCACCAGCCACGCGACCAAAAGTCGGGTCGCACCGTACCCTTTCTCGTGCGCATCGGTGTGTGTGCACCCGTCGATACAGTCTTTAAGGCGAGTCGTCTGGGGCCCGCGCGCAACGGCGTGCGCACACAGGCGCCCGTCGAGCCCGCAACGCCCCTCTACAACGCTGGCCTTCTTGCCGACGCACTGTGGAAACGCCACATGGAAGTCGCCCACGCGACTCTGCACGACTGCGAGAGTGCGCGCGAAGCGGTCCTGCTGCTCAAGGTGTGGCTGCGTCAGCGACGCATTGCCACTGACAGTCTCAATGGCTTCACTCTCACCATGCTGCTCGTCCATCTGCTGCGCTCGCGTCGCGTCAGTGCCCTCATGAGCTCCTACCAGCTCTTCCGTGTTGTCCTCGAGACGCTCGCCGGCGACCTGCTTCTCACTGCCGCCCCATCCATGTGCCCCGACACCCCAGAGACCACCGAGGAGACGCGCAATACGGCCAATCCGCTGCCCAGTCGCGCCGAGTTCAAGCGTGCCTTCCCCGTCATCCTCATTGACCCGACGGGACGCATCAACCTGCTCGCGCACCTCACCGCAACCGCCTTTGACAATGTCCGCCACGAAGCGCGCATGTCGACCGAAGTCCTCGACGCCCCCGCTAGCACCGTCTCCGTCGACGCGTACACTGCGCTCTTTGCGACGCCCCTCACGACTGCCGCCAAGGCCGACTACTCACTCTGGCTCACCCGTCTCCCGCCCGTTGCTGCCTCCCTCGTGCCCTTGGTCTCTCCCGCCGCCACCGTTGAGCGCCCTTTTGATTGGCCCGTCCACGTCGCCAACACCATTGCCTCCCTGCTCCGCCGCGCTTTCACCGATCGTGCCCGCGTCGTCTACGTCGAGCCGCGTGCCCCGCAAGTTTGGTCCCTCACCGACGCCCCTACTCTTCCGACCGTCCGCGCTGCCCGTGTCAACGTCGTCCTCCACCCAACGGCATCGCGACGCCAGCTCGACCGTGCGCCCCCGTCGACGGTGCTCGAGGACCAAGAGCGCGAGCACACCTCCCACACGCAGACCCCGTTCCGTCTTCTCTGGGCCTCCAAGGTCCAACTGCACCAATTCAGTGACGGCACTCTCGGCGACGCCGTCCTCTGGGAGATGACCGCGAGCACCCGCCACCTCGTCGTACACCGCATGGCGACCTTCCTGCTCACCCACCATCTCGGCATTGCCCCATCTCGCGTGGCGTCCACCGTCGACGCCTACGATACTCTCCTGCGCGCGCCCCACCCCACCACCACCGCAACGAGCGACGGTACCGCCAACGATCTCGCTCTCCTCAACGACACCCTTGCTCCCACCGCCTTCTCTCACGCCGTCCGTGCTCTCGAAGACCTCGAGAAGCTCCTGCGCAACATGGGCTCGTCGCTGCCCCTGCGCGTTGCCTCCCTCCAGGGAGCTTCTCCACATCTCTCTCACACCGCCGTGTTTCCGCCTCCCGTCTACGACGTTGCTTCGTTCTCTTCCTTATCGACGTCTGCTCGCTATGCGCCCGCCATCAGCTTGGTGCTGCGCTTCGA
Organism: Ministeria vibrans ATCC 50519; assembly: GCA_943704425.1. Lineage (NCBI taxonomy): Eukaryota > Filasterea > Ministeriida > Ministeriidae > Ministeria > Ministeria vibrans. The sequence goes on along the minus strand of CALSCP010001463.1, from coordinate 30,329 downwards.
GTCCAGTTCGCGCTGGCCCGATAAAGTCGCCGCTATTGAGCGCATCAAGGCCGCCTTTCTTGTGCGCATTGCATCTGAGCTCGACGCGCGCCACGGCATCAAAGCACACGTACGCGCACCCCCATCGTCGGACGACGACGACGATGCTGATGCCGAGGACGCGTTTGGCGCAGACCACCCGGACCCGTCGCACGCTCCAACTCTCGACATCTGCTACCGCGGCCTGCTCTTTCGTGTGGCCATCCACCACCCGCGTGAACTGCTGCTGCGTCGCGCCGGCTGCGAGCTCACGCCTGCTATTATGCTGCGTCTGGCGCAGCTCGACACACCCGACGCCGCCAGTGCCACCAGTGCCACTGCGGGTGTCTACGTTTCTGCTCTGCGCCCCGACGCCCCCGATGGAGGTGCGGCCGTCGCCGCTGCTGTCGCCGCCTCAGCGCCAATGCGCGCCCAACACGTTCGCACCCTTGCTACCCGCGTTGTCTTCCGCCCCGCACATACCACTCTCATCTATTCGCTCAGCACTCGCTTTCCCGCCTTCTCCGGCGCAGTGCGTCTTGCCAAGCGCTGGATCTCCGCCCAGATGCTTTCGCCCTACTTCACGGGCGAGGCCCTTGAGCTGCTGGTCGCCGCCGTGTTTGTCTCGCCCTGGCCCTACGCTGTGCCCGCCACCGCCTCTGCCGCATTCCTGCGCTTCCTCGACCTACTCACCAGCCACGATTGGGCAGCCGAGCCTCTTGTGGTCAACATTGACGCAGCATTGACGCCCGAGGCACACGCACACGCGTCGCTCGCCTTCTCCAAGGCGGCGCGCGACACCCTGCCGGCCCTGGTCCTCATCACGGCCCAGGACCCGACGGGTTGTCGCTGGACTCACCCGCATCCGTCGCCCACTGTGCTGCGGCGCACCCTCGACCTTGCCGTGGCCGCTGTCGACTCCCTTGCCGCCGCACAGTCCTCCGATCACATCCGTCGAGTCTTCATCGCGCCCCTCGCAGAGTACGATGCCCTCCTCTCCCTCCGCCCGGATATCCTCCCGCGCGCCCACCAGGCCATTTTGCCCCACTCCGCCACCTCCACCAGTACTGCTACTACTTCTACTACTACAATTGCACCCACAGCCAAGGGTGCCACCGACTCCTTCAAGAACCTCTCGTCAGGTCTGGCAGGGCCTCCTCTGCCTCTTTACGACCACAACGTTGCCTCCGTCATTCTCAATCAGCTTCAGGTACCTCTTGTATAACTTATGTTATGTAGCGTGCTTGACAAACCACTTCCTTCCTTTCAGTGCATGTTTGGTGAGTTTGCCATGTTCTTCTACGACGCATGTGGCGGTGGGCATGTTGGTGTCGCCTGGCGCGAGCCCGCCATGGCCCAGCACCCTTTCAAGGTCTCCCGCGCCCGCTACATGCGCAGTGCCCTCCGCTCCTCTGAGGACCGCTCTTCGTCGTCGTCTAAGGCGTCGTCCAAGACTATTACTGTCGTGCCCAATCTGGACCATCTGCTTGCGGCTATGCGTGAGGTCGCTCGTGGTTGTATTCAAGAGTGAAAAAATTACTACATTGTTGCAGAATATTGATAGGAATTATATTAATGATCCATATTTTTGCTCGTGTTACAATGATCTCAAACAAGAAAAAGAGCAAGTCAATTATTCACCCAGGTATAAATTTTCAAAATTATTTGTACTGCTGTAAAACTGTCGCATGCCACCAAAGAAGAAATCGACGCAACTGGCGTCGGCCCAACAGCAAGTTGATGAGGTATAAACGAAGCAAGAAAAAAAAATTGCCACGACTGGTTTGCACTACTAGCCTGGCCATGCGGCATCTTATGCTGCTGTTGACACCCTCCTGAAGGGGTGTGGGGGTCGCGTGCGGTCTGCGCTGACCCTCCTCAGCCAACGATAATTATACTAATAATAATTATCTAACTGCCCTTCTGACGCGCTCTTGCTCTCCGTCTAGGTGGTCGACATCATGAAAGAGAACATGGAAAAGGCACTGGCTCGCGAGCAGCGCCTGGAAGTGATTGAAGCGACCTCAGACAACCTCAAACACAACGCAGCAAATTTCAGGTTTGTTTTTGTCTCCCAATCCGACGTTATCGTCTTCTGAGTGGAACAGAGAGTGCTTGGCTGTCTTGCGTTGGTGTGTGTGTGTGTGTGTCTGTGTGTGTGTGTGTGTGTGTGTTGGGGGTGGGACGCAGGCCAAGACGGCACGCATGGACGTGTCTCCCATTGAACCCCCTCAAAAAAAGGCCTGTTTCAACAATGCCGTGTTTTCCCCGCTTGCTTGTGCGTGGCGGGCCTGTGGTTGTTTGCCTTTGGGGCACATTGGGCTGCTTGCGAGGCGCAGGGTGTGTTTTCTTCTTGCTCTTCTCTCTACTAAGGTCTGTTTTTTTGTATAGTACCAAATCAGTCGTTCTAAAGAAGCAAATGCGAACACGCGCACACAAATGGACTTTGCTTGTGGTTCTGATTGTGCTTGCTGTGCTTGTTGCAGTGGGTGTGGTCATTTATCTCTTTGTCAGAAAGTGAGTGTATGAGAGGGAGAGAAGAGAGAGAAGAGAGAGAGAGAGAGACAGAACAATACGCAACAATGCAAAATGCAAAAACAAAGACGTTATATTTTACTCTTCATCCTCCTCTTCCTCTTCATCGTCGTCATTGTCCTCCTCGTCCTGGACGGCAATGCGCTCGCCGGCATGGCCAATGCGCGAGAACTCGCCGTCGTCCCACACACAGTCGAGCGTCAGACGAAACTCAGCCTGAGGAATGGCGAGCAGTTTGAGAAAGTTTGCCTGTTCGGCCGTGAGACTCGCGCCCTTTTGGCACACTGTAAAGTCGTGACGGAGCACAACAACGCCGCGTTTAAGTTCGACAGGTACAAGCAGCTTCTCGCGCAGATGCGTCTCCTGCGAGTGCGTAAACTGCTCCAGGGGACCCGCCGGCAGAGCGACCGTCTCGGTCGCAACCGATCCTGCACGCGCATAGTCTGCCTTGCGGAACCCGTCGAAAAACGCCTGTACACTCTCCGGCTCGTCGTTGGTAAACAACAGTCCGACGTGCCCGACAAGTCGCTGAACAAACAATTGATAAAGTGTCAAAAAATAATAAAAATAATAATTATTATATGAATGCGTTTTGTCACCTTTGCCAGTTTGCGCAGCTGTGGTTTCTGTTCGTCTTCTTTCGTGCGTCCCAACGCAATCTGCATGACTTTGTTCTTGCCAAGGAAGAACCTACAAGCGGCGGGGGGTGACGGAGAGCGGCAGCGAAAGGCGAATGGAGATACCTTGAGTTCTTGAGCGACTCACGCACATCCTTGAGCAGGACGTTTCTTTGGTTGTGGAAGGTGAAGACGTATACTCTTTTGAAGCGTTCGAGGCAACCGCGAATCTAGAGGGAAAGAGGTAGGACGAGAGAGAGAGAGAGAGAAAGAGAGAGAGAGAGAGAGAGAGAGAGAGAGAGAGAGAGAGAGACAAGTGAGAAAGATGACTCATTTTCATGTGTGTCGGTGAGCGCTAAAAGATTGGTCTATAGGTGCCGGTCGCGCAGGGAAGAGACTATTCTCGCCCAGCACGACCTGGGGAAGGGGGTTTGGCGAGAGTACAAAAGGCAAAAGTCCGTTCACGTGCGGTGCAAGACGAAAAAACTCACTTCTTCAACCAGCGACTCCTTTGAGGCGCGCCCCTTTTTCTCTGTTCTCGTCAACGAGTAGACTTTAGCGCGCTTTGACTTGGGCATGATGGGAAGGTGGCAAAAGATTGAAAATTTGATTTTGGTAATTCGGCTATTGGTTAACTTTAATTGGACTATTGGAGTTTCAGTTTTGGACACTTTGGTTTTTTGTATTGAGATCTGAGGGGCGATTGAGACTTGAGAGTTGAAGAGCAGTTCATGCTTAGCTCAATGAGCTCATACTGCTCATTGCTGATTGTCTCATTCATCAGTGTTCAGTTGAGTTACCCATAAATGGTTTGATGACGTTTTACTAAGGTCCTTGGAAAGGATAAAAATGAAAATAATATTTTCGATGGGTGATGTTGCCGTTGTTGATATTGAGGGCGGGGACACTGTTACATGGGGTGACGCAAGGAACTCGCTTAGTAGAGATACCCGTACGATGGTGATTCGCCAATGAGGGAGAGCGCCGGGGTGATTGAGACGGGGGTGGTGTCTACGGGAGCAGCAGTAGAGGCAGCGCCAGCGTGATGGGACGCGACGGGGGGTTCAGTCCAGCTGGGCGTGGAAAGAGCGGTAGCCAACGACGAGGGTGCTGCTGCAGCTGCGTTGCGCGCGCTCGACTCGCGTGACTTTTTCTTTTCAAACTTGAAGTAGCGCAGGCCACAGGCGTTGCAAAGCGACATGGAGCCGTCGGGGCCTCGTCGCCACTGGGGAGTCTTGGTGGTCATGCAGTTCTTGCACATGCGATGTGAGCTTGTTCTGACTGGCGGCGATGTAGGGAGTGTCGAGGGTGCCTCGCCAAAGGCACTCAGTGGCTCGGCCGGCAGGTGGTGGAACACCACCGGGTGGGGCAGCGAGTCGGCGCTGTAGTCCATGGAGCTGCACATGGACGTCGTCTCGGCAGACGCATTCGACGAGTACGTGGTGGGAGTGGGTGATGACGACCGCGCCGCTCTGTCCGCATTTTCAACTTCTCTCTCAATGTCATTGCCAAACAGCGTCGGGTGCATGTCCTGCAAACGACAAAAGGGGGCGTTTAGAGCGCGTGGTGCGCGAGCGAGTGAAGAAAAGATAAATATATATTATAATAATAAAAAAGAAACAACAAAACCGCCAAGTGCCCGAAAAATTGCGGCACGCGACAATTTGGTCGCGAACAAGTTACATGAATAACCCAAATGCGACTAAGGGTGGTGGGAAGTGACGCAAGAGAGTGAGGAGGTGTTTTTGGGGAGTCGCTGTGAAACCCCAAAACATATGCTCTGAGGCACTGACGCGTCGCCAGACTCTCTGGATCTGAAAAAGCCCCGGCCACCGTGTCGGAGGGGTGTGCAAAAGCGATGTGCAGACGCAGACAGCGAGGAGACGGCGACGCGAAAGAGCGACTCCCGAAAAAAAAATATATATATTATCAAAAAACCTCGCAAATTCTATTTTTGTGTGTGAAAATGGAGAAGTGCGAGAGCGGAACAACGCAGGGCGCACGCCATAAGCAAGAAGTGGGGTTTGAGAGGAGACGGAAGCAAGCCGGTGGCTGGGGGCGCGCGCAATCGGCTGACGCGCCGAATGTATTTTAAGCCAACGGTTTTTTTTTTGTGTTGGCACAGTGTCAGACTTCTCTCTCTCTCTCGCTCTCTCGTAGACGCGCGTGCACTTCGCGCAGCAGAGATACCGCATGACACAAAGGTGTGTGCACACTTACCCACTCAAGCTCCTTGTCAAAGTCGTCAAAGTCCATCAAGGAAGGCTCAAACAAGTCGACGCTGTTCATTGGACCGGTCGGCTCGGTCGGCGAGTGCCCTCTCGACGACGTCGTCGACACCTGGTAGGACCGTGTATGCGAAAACATGTCAGCGGTGGGGAAGGGAGGGGGAGGGCGCGCGCAGAGGAAGTGAGAAAGAAGAGTGAAGTTGTCAAGTTGTGAACTATTTATATTCGTGTGTTATTGTTTGTTTGGTTTGGTTTCGGAGCGACACAACCAACACACAGTGCTTGGCTTCTATCGTGATTCTCGGCCTCTTTGGAGAATTGGGATGTACAGTAGGCCACTCTACACTCCATACTGACGATACAATGTGTGAATGCAAAACACACGAAAGATGGAAGATAACAACTGTTTATTATTACTGTATCATTAATAAATGGGTTGCATTCTTCTTCTTC
>CALSCP010001463.1:10456-24460 GCA_943704425.1 Ministeria vibrans ATCC 50519 | reverse complement strand
TTCTTCTTCTTCTTATTATTATTATTATTATTTGCTGTGTATTTGCACCCAAACCTATGAAGAATAAACACAAGGTCAGCGTGTTTCCCTCGTACCTGTATGCACTGTGTCGTTCTTTACACAAGCGCACTCAAAATAAGGGAACGATTATATGTGTCTTATTTGGATTTTCAGTCATTCGTTTTCTGTTGTTTTGTGTCTTCCTTTTGGACTCTCTTTCTTATCGATTTTCTCACATTTCTGGAGAAAAGAACCAGAAAGAGGTACAAAAAGGAAAGCAAAACAAAGAAAAAGGCGAATAAATAAAAAACAAAAAGAGACAACACGATAAAAAACGATATACGGAGTGAGAGTGCAGAAACACACACTAGAGCATTGTGTCACTGGTACCAAATTCACATCCGACAAACGAGCAATATATACACACAAAGAGAGAGGGAAAGAGACGTACACATTGGAATCAACGGAAGTAGTTTGGGGCGTCGATGGCAGAGAGACGGGCGGCGTGGTCAAAGGCAGCGCAGACGGACGGGGACAGTGGGGACGAAGAGCGGGCGCTGGCAAGGTTGCTAGTGTGATGGGCGAGTGTGCTGGAGCCCAGAATGATGGCATCTAAATAGGGGGGGGTCGATTTGGGTCAGTCACTATCTGCTCTGAGAGGGATATTTGTGTACCGCCGAGGTGTGCGGTAAGCTTGGAGTGGTGGACAAGCCAAGCAATAGCGGCACTCGCAAGGGCCCCCTCGGCACACTCGCCAGATGCGCTCTCGCTGGCAATGGCACGCTCAATCTCACCGAGCGCATCAAACACACTCTTGCGCCAGTACCGCTCACGATACGCCTTTGCCCACGGACTCTCTCCTGCAAAGCGGCCCTCTTGAATCTGTTGCGACTCCAGCTGCTCCCACTTGTGCTTCCCCGTGAGGATGCCACCTGCAAGTGGGTTGTACGCGTAAAAGGCGATGTTGAAGCGACGCAGTGCAGGAAACAGCTCCGCCTCCACTTCGCGTGTCACCGCATTGTACATCCCCTGGTACACCGTCGGCTCGACCCACTGGTTGTGGCGACACAGCAGCGCAATCTCAGTCACCTAGGGCAAACAATGAAGAAAGGCGCTCTTGGCAGTCGTGCCTGCGTACCTGCCAGGCGGAATAGTTGCTCAGGCCAAAGCGAACAAACTTGCCCTCCTTGTGCATGGCGTTCACTTCTGCAAGCGTCTCCACAATGTCGGTCTGGTGGTCGGGTGCGTGCAGGTAGAAGAGGTCGACGCAGGCGACGTGGAGCGACGCAAGCGACGTCTCCAGCTGCCGCCGGACCCCCGCCTTGTCGAGCCGGTTGCCCCACGGGTTGGCCTTGGTCGCAATCGCAACCCTGTCTGTGTGGCACACGTCCATCGCGCCCAGTATCCGCTCCGTCTTGCCGCCACAATCTGCGTTTGGGTCAGCGTGCTCGTCCCATCGACGGATGCGCCCTTGTCTTACACATGAGCGCCGTGTCAATCTCCGTGTTGTTCGTTTCAAGAAAGCTGTCGACCATGACCCGAGACTGCTCAGGGTTGGCCCGACGGCCAAATTCCATCGAGCCCAAGACGATTTTGAGGGGAGCAGTTGTCATTCAGAGAAATGCAAAAAAAATATGGAATTAAAATATTAATTGGATCCGAAAAAATGAATGAAAATAATTAATCATGAATAAAATTAAAATTAATAATCAATTTGTAAAGAAAGTAATTTACAAAAAATAAGCATCGGGCCAACGTTGTTGGTTGCATTGTACATTGAAAGACTGCTCTAGTAATCTAGTTCTACTCGACTGGACGGTCCATCTCAAAGAGGGCGCGTTCGTCGGGAGTGAGTCCCTGGTGCAGAGTGGCAGTCTGATGGATGTGCTCTAGACACAGGAGCAGTAGTATCAAGGATAAGAAAAAGGTGGTGGTTAGATTGATCGCTATGTTCTTACGACAAAAGGGCTCAAACTCGGGAGTGGAGCGGCAGATGGAAAGAGTGTCGGGGGAGGCAGTGAGAAGACGGGCCCAGGCGGCGACGTAGGCAGGGGCGTATGGTGGCGCAGCCATGGCAAGGAGCTCGTGAGCAAAGTGGCGCACAAGAGCAATGTCGGGGCGGGCAAGTGCCAGGAAATCGAAGATGGGTGTGACATAGCCGAGCGCAATGAGGTGCAGAAAGCGGTCGAGAAGGTGGCGGTGGAACTCAATGGCATGCATGGGCTCAAGGCCCAAGTCCGCCTCGTACAGACGACGGCACACGGCAAAGGCGTAGTCGCGCGTGCCCTGATGGCACTGTGCCGCCACGTCGATGATGACGCAATGCGGCGGGGACGTCTGCCATGCCGACGTGGCGCCTGCCAGAAAGTTGGGGGCCATGAGAGTGTGCTCAACCCACATGAGGGCGGCAATGGCAACAACGGGCGCACCGTGCACCAGCAAACACAGCTCGTCAATGTCCGCTGCAAGCGACTCACGCATCAGGTCGTTGCGGTGGCAAACGCGATACGTACAGTACAGCTGTTTGCCAATGTCCAGCGCACTCGCACGCCCATTTGCACCCGCCGCCAGTGCCAGCACACGACAGTAGTTCATCAGGTGCCGCGCAGCAATCCCTTCACCCCCCCTGTCAAACAGCGCCCGCGTGAACATGTCCAGCACTTGCGGGTCGTGCAGCAGGTCAGCGTGCGTCCACTGCTCGCCGTCCCCGTCCCCTCCCCCACCGCCGTTCACCCGCTCCTCCTCCAACCGATCGTACTCCACACTCTGCACTCCATTCTCTTGCGCCAGCACTTCCTCCTCTGCCGCGCTCGTCGCTAGCCCAAAGTACTCGGCAATCTTCACTGCATCGCCCGTGCTCACCCGCTCCGACGACAAAATCGACAGGACCGCATCGGCGAGCTCGGGATACGCATACAGACCCGTACACAGCGCCTGAACGTGTCGCGCGAGGCTGCTGTGGCCCTCGGCGCATGCACGGTGATGAAGCTCCTGCGAGATGCGTCGTGAAATAGACGCTTGTTCCATGGTAGTCGCCTCGCGCTCCGTCGAATGCAGCAGCACCTGCGTAAACAGGTATGCATGTTGGCTCACCAGCGCAAGTCGCTCGAGCACCGGCATGGCTGCACGCAGCTCCAGCTCGTTCATTTTCGACAAACGCTCCAGCGTGTCCATTAGAACACGTCCAAAAACGGTCGCATTGTCGGACGACGCTCCCGGATAGTGTGCAATCTCCTCGTGATGTCCTGCATCGGAAATTCTCTGCAATGATTTTCGTGTGCACAGCAGAGAGCGTCACAAACAAGGAAAAAGAAATAAAGAGGAGAATGAGATGGAGAAGGAGGAGAAGACGGTACCTTGATTGCAAAGACAAGGGTGATGGAGCCCGAGTTGCGCTCGAGGAGCTCGTAAAGAGCTGTTCGCCAGACGGGCTGTTTGATCATGACCTTGAGCCATTTGGGCTCGGTATTTTGCTTCACCCAGTACTCATCGGCACGCTTCGCCTCAAACTTGCCCAATAACAAGTGTTTCACATGATCCACGGCAGTCTGCTCCACCTCGTCGTTGGTCATGCCTACAACACATTGTTACACAGGATTGATTCTCTCTTTTGCTTTGTGCTGCTGCCTCGACCGGCGCGCTCGTCTCTCGAGCCTCACACCCCATGCGCACCTGTCTTTTTGAGGAGATCCGACACAATGTTGCACATTTGCGCGTAGCCTTGGTAGCTGTCGCCGACCGTTTCGACAAACTGCGAGATGTCATTGTCGCTTCTGAGAATATCCTGGTATCTAAAACACGCACAAGGGACAGCCGTGTGAGACGCACGCTCCCCACCCCCCCCCCACCTGGACTGTACTCTTTGAGTTTGTCAAAGACCCAGACCTCCATAATGGAGTCTGGCTGCTGGAACAGTCGCATAAACTCGCGACGGCGATCCTCCAAGCCCGATGCCATGTTTGAGCCTTTTAAAATAGTTGTTCCTGTGCGCTGAAAGCTATTTTATATCAAGGCTATCTCGCTGCAGTGTCTTGGCAGCCTGATTCCTTGCAAAAAAAATTATGATTAGAGACTAGAACAGATTGCAGAACACATTTTTCTGAGCTGATTGGGTTGTCGCTTTTCGTTTGTGATTGATAATAAATTGGAATGTCTTCTTCTTCATTGTATTATTAATCAGAGACTAGAGTGGCTGTAGAGTGACCAATAGTCCAATAGTAGCAAACATGGATCATGAAGATTACAAAGAAACGCAGGCTTAGGCTCAGGCTCAGGCTCAGGTGGATCCGGAAGTATCTTCAGATTATTTCTTGCAATTTCAGTCAATAGAGATGGAATCGGGCTTTGTTTCGGACGAGCCTTTTGCCAAAATGGCTGCTGCAAGTGGATTAACGCAAATTGGGGGCGTTCGGGTGAGCGATTGTTGATTGTTGGAGTCTGTCACTCAAACTCAAAACCCAAAAAAAAAACACTTACGTCACTAATGACGATAGGATGCGAAGATGACGAGCAAGCCGGCTGAAATAGAGCGAAGGTCGGCCTTGATAGCGCTGACAGCGTTCAAGGACAAGGCAGTAAGGCATTCGACCACGGTTGACGAAGTCTTGGTGGTGCCAGCGACAAATTCGCCGCCGGGCGGACGGCAACGAATGAAACTTGCACACTCGCCGCCGTTTACGCGTAGCGAGGGAAACCGACTTCCTTTGGGTGCTGAGACACCGATAATGTCGCCTCCTTTGCAGTTTGCAGCAGCTGCGCGCGCCATTGTCGCCGCCAACCGCTTCAACGAGCGACGGCGGCAAGGAGGTGCAACACACTCAACGGCCGTAAGTTCGCCTGGAACGGTGTCGCTTGGGTCGCTCACGTCGGCGTCGTCGTCGACCTCACTTGTGAGTCGATCGGCACGTGCCAAGAAACAACTCATTCGGACGAACAGCAAGACGGGAAAGGTGATTGGCAATCACTTTGGCAAGTCGGTTGCCTTCTTTGTTGTCTTCTCCATTCTCAACTTTGCACTGAGTGTGTACGCCGTGCTGAGTCGTGCCAGTGAGGTGCCTGAGCCCACCAAGGATTCCGTGGTGCGGGAGTATGCCGCTGCCGCCACTCTCTGTGGCATAGCTGGTGTGGTGTGTGTCTTTCAGAGTCTTCTCATTAAGGTAACGAGACATCCGCTGCACAAGGACTCGAAAAAAATAATATGAATGGCACGCAAACTTCACTCAAACGCAACGCTTCGTCTCTTTTAGTGCACGTGTGTCAACTACGCACTCAAATCGGTGCGAGCAGATGAAGAAGCACTTGTGTCGCCCAGCACAGAGCGACGACACAAGCGCGAAGAGACGCCAGATCAGGAAGAGGCCAGACGAAGAGGCGGAAGAGGAGCCAGAGGAGAGCGAAAGGAGCTGCACGGCCCTTGCGGGTGCAATCTCAGTGTCGCCGTGCTTTCGTCGTTTACCTTTAGTGTGTGCTTTGTTGCGTCCGCTCAGGCCTTTCTGCGCTTTGTCACAACACGCAATCTGACGCGACTCTACTTCACCAGTGTACGCTTCCAGACCTTGGAAGATGCGCTCTTTCTGTTCTTCGGCGGCCTAGTGACGTTGCTGGGACGGTTGGTGACGGGACTGGGGGGAATGAGTGCCACGCAGTTATCGATGGCAGTGGTCGCCGACGCCATTGACGTCATTGAGCTCACTCTCGAGATGTCGGTATGCTTGTCACTCACAGTCTTGCTGCAACCATAACAATTACATACATAGCCAGTGGTGGGCCAGCCCGTCAGCACTGCCCTACGCACAGCCATTCTTGTGTTTACTGTGCTTTTCCTTCTCATGTTCGCTGTCTTTCCCATTGCGGAGCGCGTTCTCTCCGGCTCGTACGTGTCTAATATTAAAATTAATATTATTAATTTGTTTTTGCTTTTCACTTTGTTTCTCTTTGCTCTTGCAGTCGACGGAAACGCTTTCACAATGTGAGCTCGGAAATGGTTCACATAATGATGAAGGTGATATTTGTTCATATTCCCATTATCGCAATGCGGTCCTTTCTCGCCTTTGGAGTCAGCTCAATCAACAGTGTTTTTATTGGTACTAATAATAATAATTATTTTGATTATTATTATAATTATTTTGATTGGATTTAATTTTTCACGTATACGTTAACACAATGTCATTTAAATGTTTGTAGCAAAAAACGCATATGACATTGTGTTGTTATTGTACCAATATGGAGTGGTGTTCCGCACGGAAAATCCAACGCAAGTGCAAGTGGAGAAACAGGTTAGAGTCTAAGAGTTCGAATATGAGAGAAACTGACACACGGACCAGAGAGAGATTGGAGAGAGTGACAAACACACACACACACCCACACACATGCATACACATGCATACATACATAGGCCAGAGAGAAACTCCGCTCGGGAGTGAGCTTTTGACTTGTCCTCTCACACATTGTTCTCTCTTTTTCTTGTTCTTCTTTCAGATTGCGCGCACAAGCAAAGCACTCCCTTTCGTTTCTGACTCGGAGGAATCTTCCTCCTTTGTTTGACGTCTAACCATAAACTTTCATGATAATGTAATAATAAAAAGGAGAAAAGTAGTACATTAGAGAAGGATCAAAGGAAAAGAAAGTAAGAAGAAAAATCACTGGAGAAGTTGTTTGATTTGCTTTGGAGTGTCGTCGTCAGTCAGATGTTTGGTAGTGTAGCGGAGGGCATTGAGCAGACCCCCCACTTGCTCTTGCGGCTTTTCTTTGAGCACGCGGATTGCCCCTTTAACCTAAAGGGAGACAAAGTGGGTGAGACACAGAAGACGCTGAATAGTAGGTGAAAAAAATGGCGACGTACGTCAATGCCCGATGATTTCTTGCTGAAAGCGCCTGCGGGATGAATGTGGTCGTAAACGACAACACACCCCGTCATCACACGCATGCAGAACAGCGCAGTGTCGTTGCTCTGGAACCGTTTGACTAATTCCCTAAACATGTACAAAATTAAATAAAAATTAAAAGATGTTACTATCACAATGTTTCACTTTTGTTTCCGATCGCTCTATTGTTCGCTCTATTTTGTTTCCTCTCGCTCTGTTTGTTTCCTCTCGCTCTATCGCTTTGTTTCTTTCTCCCTCCCTCTCTCTGCTCACTGTGATACCATTATTTCCCTCTGTCTATCACTATGTTTCTTTCTCCCTCCTTTCTCTCTATCTATCACTATGTTTCTTTCTCCCTCCTTTCTCTCTATCTATCACTATGTTTCTTTCTCCCTCCTTTCTCTCTCTCTCTATCACTATGTTTCTTTCTCCCTCCTTTCTCTCTATCTACCACTATGTTTCTTTCTCCCTCCTTTCTCTCTCTCTATCACTATGTTTCTTTCTCCCTCCCTCCTTTCTCTCTCTCTCTATGTATATCACTATGTTTCTTTCTCCCTCCTTTCTCTCTATCTATCACTATGTTTCTTTCTCCCTCCTTTCTCTCTATCTACCACTATGTTTCTTTCTCCCTCCGTTCTCTCTATCTATCACTATGTTTCTTTCTCCCTCCTTTCTCTCTCTCTCTCTCTCTCTCTCTCTCTCTCTCTCTCTCTCTCTCTCTCTCTCTCTCTCTCTCTCTCTCTCTATCACTATGTTTCTTTCTCCCTCCTCTCTCTCTCTCTCTGCTCACTGTGATATAAAATTATCCTTACGGGTTCTCAACCATCCCCTGGCATACGGCTGACATGGCGGCCAGACACCCTGTGACGTGGTCCGTCAGATCGCGGTGGTCCATCACAAAGCGTGACGTCGCATCAATCAGCACTTTGAGCATTGGTGTGGGGTACGCGTAGAATAGCGACATCCGGTTCGCCAGCTCATCACGCACCACCAGTGCATCTAGTGCCTCCTACTCAAAATCAACCCTTGATGAATACGGGGCCAGAACACACGCAAACAGCGGACGTTACCTGATCAGACATCTTCATTCGCGACATGGTTCGTCGGTAGTAGCTAAAGTCATTTTGAATGTGCGAGTTGACCATCTATAGGGGGGGGAGGGAGATGCATAAAATAGTATGTTATTATGCAGATCTAGAGAATAATACACGATACAATTCAAAAATACTGCACCTTGATGTCGTCAAAGCTCAAACAAAACTTCATGACTTCGGCAAACTGCTTTGCAAGCGCCTGCTTATTCTCCAGATTGGTCTGCGGAGAGCCACTGCACAGTTCCTCCAGGAGACGCGGAAGCACATCCTCTACGTTCAAACATACACTCAGTTCTTGTCCCTTTAATTATTGTTTCCTGTTCTTGGTCCTACCGAGTTTCGCCGAAAATTCATAGTGGTCTTTCAGTTGCACAACAATGGGACACACAGCGGCCCATGCGGCTGCTTCCGATTCAGGGGAGGGGTGTGAAATGGCCTGTCGCAGACAAAGCAGCAAACGGTCAGCAGATGCGCGCAGAGGGGCGCTGGCACAGTCCCATTCACATCCAAAGAGTCACACACACACACACACACACACACAAAAAAAAAAAAAAAAAAAAAAAAAAGAACAACCAAACGGAGCGCTTCCAGAGTACCGCATGTACAATCGTATCAACGGAAGGAATGCGTGGAGGTGGATAAATGGGAGTGTGCAAGTGTAGTTGAGAGTGAAAAAATGGCGAAAAAAAAGAAGAAAAAAAAAGAGAGGCAAAAAAAAAAAAAAAGAGGGCAAACCTGTCGAATCTGTTCGTTGCATGTTTGATAGGCAGCCAGGCGGTCGAGCACTTGCGGCGCGTCCTGCATGATACTTGCGACAAAGTCAAAGGCGTCCTGCTCGGCCGCCGTGGGCTTCGCATCTAACAAAACGGTCGGGTCAGAACCACAGAAAAAAGACGACGGAGCCAAGGGCGCTGGGAGTGCGCCCAGCGACAGCGCACACCCACGAGACCCGCCCGCGATGCGGCCATGGCAAGGCAGCGGGCCCGCTTCCGTCCCGCGATCACAAGCGGTCGGCGGTCGACACAACAACACGACCAGTCTTACTCTCAAAGTCCAAATATACATCTGATACGCTCACATTCCCGCCTTTGTCGCCTTTTATGGCGGCAAAAAGGTTCCCCATCCCAAATTCAGAGAAACGAATGAATTATGAATTTATTGAATAATTATAAGAAACAATTATTTCTCTTTTTGATCAGTCCAGTCCGTCCGGTGCAGCTCCATGCAAAAAGACGCTCTTGTCCTTGTGGCACGCACCCTACAGGAGCTAGTGCCTGCAGTGGTGGCACAAAAGCCGACGTTGGGGTCGCTAACCATGGGGCTGACGTTGCTGGCACGTAAACGAGCGCGAGAGCGCACTTCGGTGCATTGGACAGCGACAAGAGATAGCACCGACCGCTTCCAGCGCCTCACTTACGACGGACACGTTGCCGAGAGCGCCTATGCTGGCTGGGAGTATCTGCTGCAGCACACTCTGGTGCGTGCGGACGACGTGGTCTTTGAAAATCGCAAAGCGCGCGTCGGCGAACCGGCATGTCTTGTTGCCGTCGACCGGCCCCACCGAAACATCCTCGTTGCCCTGCGCGGCACCGACAGCATCCATGACATGCTCACCAACATTGCCATGGCTGGGGATCCCTTTCATGGCGGCCAGGTGCACCGTGGCGCTCGCATCGCCGCCGTCCACTGCGACTCGCGCTTGCGTCCCCTCATCCGCCGACTCCTCGCCGCCGACGCCAACGCCAACTTCAATGTCCACATTGTGGGCCATTCGCTTGGCGGTGCGGTTGCTGCTCTCCTTATGCTGCAGTGGCGCGACGAGTTCCCGCGCCTCTCCGCCGTCTCGTTTGGCGCCCCGCCCGTCGTCAGCGAATTGCTTGCGCAGCGTCTCGCTGACCCTACACAGTTCTCCATGACTGCCGTCGTCAACGAACTCGATGCCGTGCCCACGCTTTCGGTACATGCCCTGGTTGACCTTTGCGCAACCATTCCGTCGTTTGACTGGCGCTCCGAGCTCAATGCGGAACTCAACGAAATTGCCCCGCTGCCCCACTGGCTCCAACAGCGCATTGTCGGAACCAATTCTGTACAACAACAACAGCAGCAGCAGCAGCAGCAACAACAACAACAACAACAACAACAGCAGCAGCAACATCGACAGCAAGTGCTGGCAGACGCTCTCCCTGACGACGCCACAGTCGCATCCTCTGCTCTCCTGCCTGTACTTGTCAAGACGCGCTCCTTTGTTGACGACCTCCTGCGCAACGGAGACGACGAATCCACAGCGGTTCGTGACGCGAGGAGTAGCGCACCGATGACTGCCCCGCCTCCATCTCTAAGCAACCGCGTCAAGCACTACATGGATCGCGTCCAGACAGAGTTCCAGACACGCGGTGATGTCGCACTGCGCTGGTCCCAGAGTCTCCTTAAGAAAGAAAACAACATGGACACAATCGAATCTCCATCGTCATCGTCATCGTCATCGTCACCGTCAAAGGCGCGGCCTTCGGTCGACGAGGCGCCACTATTCCCCGGCGGACGCGTGCTGCACCTGCGACGGGCGAGCCCGGCGCGCCCATCTGTCGACGCGGCCCGCTGGCGCCCGCACGCCCTGTGTGAGTACGCCGACCCCGTAAGCTTCATGCGTGCCGTCGGCGGTGTCCAACTTGCCGACACCATGCTTTCCGATCACCGCATGCGCAACTACCTGGCTGCTCTTTGGAGTTCCGCCAAGCAATGATTGTACCACATTGATGTATATAATAATAAGTATAATTATATCTTTGACTTCAAAAGGGTGGCGCAAAGTGTGGCAGAGTGTCAGTGCCATAATGATAATAATTTAATAGTATAGGTTTGTTTGTGTCTTTTACTTGTGTCTTTTACTTCAAACGCGAGGCGCAAAGTGCGGCAGTGCCAGTGAGCACGCGCTTTGTGACTTGGCGAAGTGCCACACACGCCGCACGTGTCGCCGTTTGCGCATCCACCTCCGCATCCTCTTCCTCCTCTTTAGTGTCACATACCCGCGCAGTCAATTGACAATGCATTTGCAGCCACTTAAGCCAGTCCTGGTCACCCCGTGCCACCAGATACGATTCGAGTGCGCTCTTGTCCAACCCCTCGGCGCCCGCCACCGCTGCCTCTTCCCCGAGTACCGCCACTCGCCCGTACCACACCAGCTCCTCCTCCACCTCTTGTCCTTCCCCGCGCACCCCCAGTCGCGTCCCGTCTACCCCAAGCACCGCCAGCAGCGCTTCCTTGCGCGCTCGCAATGGCCCCGCCTTGCCCAACGCAGGTGCAATGGGCACACGCTCGTGTGCCGCACTCACGTCAGACGGCACAAACCCCGAGTAAAAGCAAAATTCGGTGCTGGTACGCGACCCGTAGTAGATGCATACCTGATCGCCCGTCTCATACCGTCGCTTTTCCGACACGCACACGAGAGTTTGCGTTGCCGCGTCAAACGTCGTCAAACAGCCGTCCGCTGCGTGGTTGCACATGTCCCAGAGTGGTACAAGCGCCAGTGCGAGCACCGGCGCCTCGTTGGTGCCGCCCACGGGCAAGCGGTTTTGTCGCGTGGCCACCACCGAAAGCGCCCATCGGTACTCGTCAAAGAGACACGTCGGGCGTGCCTTGAGCAGCATACAGTATTGCATGGCGGCATGGCGAACGATTCGCATCGCGTCGGTGCGCGCCGGTACGTTGCGCAGTGCTTCCCAGTCCCTCGCATCGTAGTAGAGGGGCGTGCTGAATGTCGTGGGAAGCATAGCAATGTACGGCGCCCAAAAGGACGATGGATTGGGGCGTTCAAGCATCAGATGAACGGCAAGCGCCACATCTTGCACGTCCGCCAGCATGGACAGTGACGCGAGCACCTTGCCGCTTGCGTAGCGCGGGTCGAGCGCCGTTTCGCTCGTCATCATGAGCTTCTGTGGGATACGCACAACCTGTCCGTTCTTTGCAATCGACAGTTTGCAGCGAATGCCGTTTCCCTAAGGGTGAAAATGGGGCGAAGGTGACGACAACTCGTCGGTGGATGTGTTTTGGCGGGCTTGGCGTGCGCTACCTGTCCTTTGTAGGCGTGCACTTCGACGCGGTCGGTGGAGACGCCTCCTTCCGTGTGGATCCACTCCATGAACTGCTGCGACGCATCCACAGCGGACGACGCCGCGCGCGCTGGGCCTTGGGGCCGCTGCTCGTCAGCAAGCACGCTCAGCTTGCCACACAGCTGCATGTGCAGCTCCCATTCTTGCTTGGGCGTCGGCTTCGACTTGCGCGGGGCGCATAGTGCAAATATTTCAGGGAGGACAGACATTTCCAAATAATACTAATAATATAAATATTTTAATGAAAAAATTAATCGTGACTATTCTGATCACTTAGTCATCCTCCGTCCGTCCCAACGCTGCTTGCTAGCAAATGAACACAAGCAGCCGCCGATCCCTTTGCTGATAGCAGGGTTCGTTATCTCTCTCCGATCAAGTACATTTATTTGGATCAGGTTCCGTCTCCAACATTAATAATAATAATAATAATAATAATAATAAATTATTATTATTATTATTATTATTATATTTTGTTGTAGATCTGGTGACTGTATCATGAATAAATGGGTTGTATTCTTCTTCTTCTAATTATTATTATTATTATTATTATTAATTGCAGTTATGCTTTGGTCATCACATTTGAATGTTTTGATCGCGTTGATGCGTTCACACCTATTATGACCACGCCGCTAGTGCAAGGGTTCACTGCTGATGAACCTGGCGACATCAGGGGCGAGAGTGACTGCGCTGACGTACGCGGACGACGTCACCACGGTCCCCGCCACGGCGGAGTGCCTGGCCATAGTGATTCGCCCACCGGAATGACGATCAATGAGAAGAAGTTGAGCTACGCGGTCTTCAGGGCCAAGGGCAGGTTGGCTTGGAGCATGACTCGCACGCTGGTGGAGGGCCAGGGCGACGCCTGCCATGAACAGCTGGGCTCGTGGGGTGTGTGGCCCGGGTGGCCACAATATGACACCTTGATATATGTCCGGTGGTGCGATGGGTGGGCGATTACACCCACTCTGGCAACCTCTGGAGCAGCACGAAAGGGCAGATGTTGCTCGGCGGCACCACCTTGAACTGCCTAAAGAGACACAACCTAAGGCTGGCAAGTATTGACGCGCCACTTGCCCAAGACCTCTTGCGTGGGAAGCGGTGCTGCCGGAGAAGAAGTGTTGCGCCTTGTTCAGCATGGGGGGTGCACAGAGTAGGCAACCTGCTAGACCATACCGAGAGGATTAAGAGCCTGCTGGCCCTTCGGGCGGAACGCAGAAGAGAGGTGGGGCGCCATGTCGACGGAACTCCATCAACGGCTGCGATTCACGAGTGCGACTGCATGACGGTGCGTGAAGCACTCGGTGTGAGAAATGGCACCCCTTGCGCGCAGTCGGCTCTGGGAGGTTTGATTGCCAGAGCCAAAGAGATGAGGGTGGTCAAGCTCCCCACGGCCACACGACACCAGGAGCTATGCGGGCAGGGGTACCTGAAGGTGAGAGGACGCGACGAAGTGGTGGGCGCGCAAGGAATGCCACATAGCCCCTTGGTGGTTGCGATGGACGGCGCCTTTGTCGCAGCCTCCGCTTAAGGCGGCGGCGCCGTTTACATACCGGTGATGACCAACCCTGCGGCGCAACCTCATTGAACCATGCGCTTCCCCCTCTATGCGCATAGCAGCTACCAGCCCGAGATGTGGGCAATCTGTATGGCATTGTAATATAGTGACCCAACACAGAACACAAGGCTCGGTGGTCAGACTATGTGACCGCGAGTGGTGTGCAGCGGTGGGTCGCGGGCTCTCCCCGACAAAGCGGAGGTTCCTAGTCAGGCTGTTGTGTGATATTCTACCGGCAGCAAGCGTGCAGCACAGGAGGGGCCTTGCACAGTCGACAGTCTGTAAGTACTGTGCGACGGTGGAGACCACCGCGCACATCTTTGAGTGCTGTGCCCAACCCTTCCTGCCCAACAATAACTCGTGCGCGGAAGAGATTCGGGCGTCTC
>CALSCP010001443.1:84862-104426 GCA_943704425.1 Ministeria vibrans ATCC 50519 | reverse complement strand
AGGGCGCTCGAGAGAGCGACGCTGTGCAAGTGTTGTGGTGGTGGTAGCGTCAGAGCAGTGGTCAGAACGTGCGTCAAAGACGAGGTTTGAGGCAAAGGCGTCTGCGAGTGCCTCTTTGAGGGAGACTGTGTCGGTCGTTGACTTCATGTTGATGCGTATTTGAACGACAGCACATGGGGTGAGAGCGTAGGCGGTGCGGTGGTGGCAGCGTAGACACTCTTGTTGGGTCGAGATGAGACTGTGGAATGGGGTGAGGGAGGAGGCGGAGGAGGGTGGCAGAAAGGAGAGGGTTAGGGTTAGGGTTAGGGTTAGGGTTAGGGTCAGTTTTATTCATTTCTTCCTTCCCCAGCAAACTCCTGTGCGTACTGCCGGGCGTTCGTTGATCAATCTGATCAACTTTTTCAAATTTGAAAAAGCAAAAAGAGGAAAAACATTTCGCGACTAAAGTCTCTCTTCTTCCCGGCCCCGGCGGGCTGGATGCCTCCCGGGAAGGCAGCTCTAACTGCGCTGGTGAAGGAGGGCCTCGGCTCTGCGGCGGGTGACGTGATATCTGTGGGAACGAGGGTCGACGTGCAGCGGTCACCCGAGAGCCCCATTGCGCCGGTTCCGGTCCGCGTGCTGGCCGACGCGCGCCCCGGAGTGGTAGTCACGGTGCGTTCGGACCGTGTGGACGCGGTGATGAACCATATCGGCCGCTGGGGGTTGACCATCGGACGATCGATTTTCAAATATGCGGACTTCTCGATGCAGTTTGAAGTTCGAGATTGCGCTGGGAAGGGGCAGCTAGGTGCTAATGTAGCGATTGCCAGCGGCAATGGGGACTGCGCCATCTGTAAAATCTTCCCAAGCAATAGCAGACCGAGCAGCTAATGTAGCGATTGCCAGCGGCAATGGGGACTGCGCCATCTGTAAAATCTTCCCAAGCAATAGCAGACCGAGCAATCGACGACTACTCTCAGGTCGAAATTCTGGCGCGCAAGCCACACATGGTGCGACTCGTGTCTTTTGACGGGGAGCTCTGTGTGCTCAAGGAGTTCTCAGTGCACGCTCTGAAGACATTTGTCTCGGAGGCCAATCGCTTGCGTCGCCTGTGCCACCCGCATGTTGTGTCTGTGGGTGTGTGCTTTGCCCACAAGGATCACGTCTACATGAAGATGCCATTTTATGCGGGCGGATCACTTCCAACCTGGCTGGAGCGGCTCTCTGGCGGTGGCGTCGAGGTCCTTTCTGCACGCCGTCGCTGGGTCATGCGCGAAACTCTGACGGCGATTGAGGCAAGAAAATTGCCGACGAGAACACTGTGAAATCTGACTTTTAGTATGTGCACTCGCAAGGAATCATTCACTGTGACGTGAAGCCTGAGAACGTGCTGATGACAAGCGAGTCTGAGCAGGCGCGGGCTGTATTGGCCGACTTTGATGTGAGTCTGGACGTGAGTGGGCGCACAATGACGATGATGATGACGGTTGCTGCACCCGCGTCTGGACCGCGAGGCACGATACAGTTTATGGCGCCCGAGCTCCTCAGCGGCACGCAAGAGCCTACGCCTGCCGTCGACATGTACTCGTTTGGCGTGACGCTTCTGTGGACCATGACGGGGAAGACGCTTTCAGTGCAGCGAACACTTCCTGTGCTCGCCGACAATGTGTCGCTGATGAGCGTGCTTCAGACGCTGGTGACCGACGACGCTGCCGGGCGTCCGACTGCTGCTCTCACACCGGCTGCCGACTTCTTCTCGGCGGACGTTTCGCAAGAGACAATTGCACTGGAGCAGCAACAGAGTGAGGCGGCAGTGGCGGCAGAACAAGTTGCTGCGGAGATTCGCGAGCGCCAACAAGCGCTACGCCAAGAGCAGGAGCGTGTGCAGCGCGCGGCAGAAGAGCAGGCAGCGCGTGAGGCTGAGCTCGTACTCGAACGCGAATCAAGCAAGGCGGAAGACGACGTGGCGCGACGCACATTGCAGGCACACGAGGCGCAGGTCAAGGAATCGGCTGCGAGGCTGCGCAAAGAGATGCTAGAGGTGCGCAAGGACCGTGAAGCCGTCGAGAAGCTGCAAAAGTCGGTCAAGGTATGATGGATAGTTCGCGTCTTTTCTTGTCTCATCTTGTTCTGTAGCATCTGGTGTCGCCCCCACTGCACTGGACACTGACAACGCTCGAGCAACCCATGATGAAGGAGATGGCCGTGAGCAGTGAAGTTCGGGCGGGACTGGAGCGGTTGCTGAACGAGACGGCGGAGGCGGACACACACGGGGTTGGCAGAGACAGTCATTCTGTTCGCTTTCGGCGTTTCAAGGTGACTCGAGCTACCCGCATCGAGAACCCGCTTCTGTGGCGAACGTACGCTCTGGAGCGACAACGAGTGGCAGACCAGTGGAAAGGCAAGGGGCAGCTGCAAGTGACGCCAGCGGTACGTACGGACTCGGTGATGTGGGACGGACGTCAGCGACTGATGCAGGCAGGAGGCGGGCGAGCATTACCTCTTCCACGGAACGAGCGTAAGGCACAGAAGAAAAACGTATGATATATCACACTTTTATCGTGTTTTAGGAGCTGTTCTTTGAGCAGATCAAGCAACAGGGATTCGAGGAGCGTGTGTCTAATGTGGGTCTGTTTGGACGGGGCTGCTACTTTTCGGAGAAGTACGAGATTTTTGGACGCCGTTGTTCCCGAGCCCACTGATATCCACCTTTGTTTTAGGTCGTCGAAGAGCGATCACTACTGCCGCGGACAACGCTTAATCATTTTTGTGTGCCGTGTTGTGGTGGGCAAGCCACACACGGTCTACGCGAGCAACAGCAACATCGTGCGCCCCCCGTGTGTGAAGGGCCACTTTGATCCACACTTGTGCGTTGACAACCGCTGCGACAGTGTTGTGGCGCCATCCAAGCGCGAGGACTCACGTGCCACGTACTTGGAGAGGTTTCGCGAGTTCATCGTGTACGATCGGCACATGGCCTACCCCGAATACTGCGTGGAGTATGTGCGGCAGTAGTAGGAAGGTGGAGCGAGTGGCGGAGAGAGACCTTTTATCAACTGAGAGTGGAGCCAGGTGCTAATTAGAGTGAATACATAATTATATGTGTTTATAGAATTTACTATAATCGATTGACTGTCCCGTAGCCACCTTGACGCGTGACGTTTCTGCTGATTCATGAGTGTTTGAGTGGGAAATTTGACAGCTTGTTGTAATCTTGTGCCAACACTCAATGACATACACAGAGGGTATTCAATACATCCGTCTGAAGCAACCATCAGCATCCGAAGTTAAATTTACCTCTTGACAAATTGCCACAAAAATAATTATACTGATACTATTAATTAAAATAATAATAATAATAATAATAATAATAATAATAATAATTATTAATTTAATATAACAATTATTACTACTGTTTGTGTTTTAAAAGCTTGGTGCATCAATTTGTCGAATACAGTCAATCGAAAACGGTTACGATGGCTCTGACTCCTCAAACTGGTAGCGAGAGCGCTGTGAGTAAGATTTGCTCTTGTCAGCCTTAAGACGAGCGTTTTCTGTTTGGAGCTCTTCAAGATTGCGCTGCAGTTCCAGCACAACTCGCTCCATGTCACTCAGCTCAATGCGCTTCTCCTCCCGCACCGCAACAAGCGCGTTCCGCAGCGCCGACACTTCTTCTTCCACCACTCCTCGCTGCCGTCGTTCTTCCTCCACCTGCGCCAGCTTCTGTCGCCCAAAGTCCTACGTGACCACGATTAAAACACATCAAAAATAAGAAAACACAAACAATATATAAATTAATAATAATAACAAGAACAATAATAATAATAATAATAGTAATAATAATAATTATTATTTAAAATAACTCGACATACCTCAAGATATGTCTTCTGTTCGGCTCCTCGTCTTAGCTCAAGCTCCAGTTCTGAAATGCGCTGTGCAGCAGTGTTGGCTGCAGAGCGAGCACTGATTGCCAGACGATTTCCCACTTCGTCAATGCGCACACTGCAGTGCAGAAACAAGATAGCACAAGGTACAATTTCATGTCACGAACATTCACGCTCTGTTCCCTTCACTCCCCTGCAATGCCCTTAACCATATGTCGTACACACACACACAAAGACATACAAAGACACACACACACAAAGACATACAAAGACACACACACACAAAGACATACAAAGACACACACACACAAAGACATACAAAGACACACACACACACACACACACACACACACACACACACACACACACACACACACACACACACACACACACACACACATACACGTACCAGTCGGCAGGAGCATCGGGGACCGCATCGGAGGGAACACGACGTAGGTAGCACGCATAGTCAATGACTACATTCTCGACAGGGGCTAGATCGAAGGGTTGGTCCTTGAGACAGATGGAGAAGTCTATAGGATTGAGGCCGAGAAGGTTTCCGGCAAGGGCAAGCGCATGATCACTGCGCCACAGTGCCCATGGCTCAAAGAACATCGACAGGAGCTGCTCGCTGCGCAGCAGTTCGTCCATGATAAACGCCAGTCGTTTGTGCAGTAGCGCCAAGCGCACAAACGCTCGGAAGTGCCCGCGCGGAGTACGTGCGTGTTGTCGTGCCAGTGCAAGCTCTGGCATCTCCGTGTTCTGTTCCAGCGACTCAAACAACGCAAACACTTCGCGTCGCTCCGTCATGCCAAAGAACCCAGTGCGCACCCCTACAAAACAATAAAAACGTGTCACTGCATTATCACTATCATTGCGTTTGGAATACCGCAAAACCCATGATGAAACGCCTGCTCAAAGACGACGCAAAAGCGGGCGAGACAGGGGTTCGCGTCGGTGATGACGGTACCGACACATGCAATGAGATCGCGCACTGCCAATTTCAGTGCCATGAAGAGGTTCTCGGCGTGGATCTGTCGCCCGAGCGACGCATAGTGCTGAAGCGACTCGTTGGCCGGTGGATGGGCTTGCTGGATAGGCATGTTTGGATGGAGGACGGTGGCGGTGACGCGGGAGGTGGCTGCCGCGGCGGCGGACGCTACCGCGAGCGACACGCCGCGCGGGTCGTCATCGTAGTTGGGCTGCGGCGATGTGGGTGTTGTGCCAGAGTCACCGTAGTCACCTTCCTGACTTGAAAAGTTGGAAAAAACCGAGAAGAGCGAGCCAAAGATGGACCCGGCATTCTCGCGCGCCGGAATGAGGTGGTGTTGCTCGAGCTGGTCCGAAAAGGACACGCGGCGCTGGGGACGGTTGCTTTGACGGGACGCGGCGTTGACCAGTGTCGATTTTTTCATAGCGGGTGCGTGTTGTATCTTCGCCGAGCCTTCGACGGCGGGATGCAGTGTGACAATAGAGGCACCCTTTTTGCTGGACACGGACGGAACGGACGCCGGGGCAAAATCTGGATGGAGCGGGTGAACGGCCGTTTCCGTCGCGGTCACTGAAGCGGTGGAGGCGGCGCTTAGTGGGTGGTCCATGTCATCCACACTCGTACTGAGGGGATCAGCAAAGGGCAGCGCCGTGGTTGCGGGCGACGACGACGACGGCAACGACGCTACGTCGGTGTCAGCGTTGCCGACTTCTCCCTCCTCGACGGCGGCTTCTATCGCATTGCAGACATCGCCCGTGTTGGTCGAAATAGCCGATGATTCAGTTGAATGGGCGGCTGTTGCCGTGTCGCCCGCTGGGGAAGTCGTTATCTCGTCGCAAGATGTTTCGGACGAATTTGTCACCTCACTCGATGTCTCCATTTCAGCAGCAGACGCATCTGCAGGGTCCGCAGTGCCCGCGCTGTCGCTGTCGAGTGCCTCTGATGCGACGGTGGGCGGCTCGTCAACGAGCTGCTTGGCGTCGTCAGTCGCTTCGGTGGGACTTGCGTCGGGGTTTTCGTCATTCATGTCATCGGTCGCATTGGCTGCTGTGTCGTCTTCTGATGGCGACACGCCGTCATTGGCATCCACGTCTACGGATTCTACAGGAGGCTCGCCGCCGGCTGCCAGTGCGCCGTCGTGTGCTGTGCTCTCGAGTGACGTTTCCGCACTCGCACTCGTCTGACGCTGACCTAAACCAGACGCCGTCCCACCCGTTTTCTTTCCTCCCTTCGACTTGCCCTTCGCCATGTCAAATGTATACAGCAAAAAGGAGCAGTGATAATAATGATGATAAGGTTATTCAATTTTTTAAATTTTAATCAAAAATCCCACAAGCGAACGAAACACAAACGACATTACGAAAAACAACAAGTACCGACAAGGCACACAGCTCGGACGACACACATGATACAATAAAGACGAGTAGAACTGAACTGAGACTTACACTAATAATTATAATAATAATATTATTATTATTATTATGATCGGTGTTTGTTTACTAGACATGCTTCAAGTCATTGAAGCTTTTCACAGCGCGGAGACTGACCGCGGCAGAGGGTAACAGCGATGAGTTTCGCTCCGATGGTTGTTGCTGCTGCTGATGTGATTGTACGTCGTCCAGATTCAAATCAGACCAATCCTCGCCGTAGAAGGCAATCATTTGATCGAGTACGTCGGCCCTCAGCTCATCGCTACGCAAAGAAACAAACACGAGTTCATGATTGACTTGCGTTTTGGCGTCCACGACTTACTGTGTCGCAGAGAAAACAGACGAATGGTCCGAGAGAAGTGACTGCGCAGAGCCCGACTGCTCTGGTGGAAGCAGTGGACTTCCAAGTCGACCACCCTCCTATTCATTATCAACGAGGGAGAGAGAACAGAAAAAAGGAAAGAGGAATGAACAACCAATAATCATCTGGCAACACACACATACACACACACACATATATATATAGTATACCGTCTCCAGCAGAGGACGATCGTCGTGAATGTTGGAGAGAGAGCGCGCACGAGGGCGGAAGGGGTTGCCGACAAAGAGGACGTCTTCCATGGGCTGATGTGCTGGGGCGTTTAAAGAGTCGTTGGGCGGATTGTCATCGCCGGTAGTGGTGCCGCACGGATCGGTCACCTGCACCACAACCGAGTGGCGTCGAACAGGGGCACAGCGGGCCTGAACGGCTGGCGGGATGTGGGGAGGGTAGACGCGGCTGTGGTGTTGGGGTGACGGTGGTTGTTGCGGTGGTTGCTTTGTGTGTTCTTGTTGTGACGGTGGTTGCGGATGAGCAAGCTGTGGCTGAGACATGGACTGGGTGGCGCGGGCAATGGATGCGACGGCGGCAAGGGGCTGTTGCAGATGGGGTGCGGACGACGTAGACGTCTGGGAGAAAGGCGAGTCGATCGCGTAGTTGGGAGTTGATGGCGAAGGAGGAGCGGAGCTCTCTTCCAGTGCACTGGACAGTCCGCTCTCAACGCGCGTCAAAATCTGCAACATGATAATCAAGTGAGTGAAACGGCACACACTTGCTAAGCGCAAAGCACTAAGCATACACATACCATTCACATAATTATCATACACATGCACTACACATACACATACACACACATTCACATAATTATACTCATACACATAAATACACAACACATACACACACATTCACATACACACACACAGATAATTATACTCATACACCACACACACACACACATACACACACACACACACACACACACAGTCACATACACATACACACAGATATAATATAATTACAGTAATATAATTATATAATTATATGTAAATAGACATGCTTCGAACCAGTGAAATGGCCTTGTCGCTGTCGCGCCGCGCGACACCCGACAGTGAATCAGGCGTCGACGCCACGTACGCCTAAACACAAACAACGCAAAACGACGGGAACAAGTCAATTTAAAGACATATCCACTGAATCGTGTACCGCCAGCTCTTCGGGGTTTACGTCAGGCGTAGTTGCAACTGGAGATACTGCAAAATAAAAAGTAAAACAAACATTTTTAAGAATATAAACCGGTAAAAAAAACATTCATTTCGCGTACCTGGACCAAATTCTGAGGTGGCAAGCCAGTCAATAACCTGAGACATGCGCTGGGATTCATGCTGAAGTGCCGGTTGGTGATGTCCATGTGCAGACGACTGATTATGAAAGCGTTGCATCTGCTGTGCTTGTTCGGACAGCAGACGCTGCCGCAGTTGATCCGACTGATGCTGCTGGTGTTGAACGGTCACAGAGTTGGCAGTAACATGTTGAGACGGCGACGGAGCCATGCCAATAAGATCCGTCAAAGACGAGCGCGACGGCACAGCCGAGTCTGTTGCAGCGGCGCCCGTAGTGGTGGTGGTGGTGGTGGTGGTGGTGCCGGGCGGCAATGTGTGAGCAGACGTTGAGACTCTGAGTGAAGCAAGATTTGTATCGAGTGAGGACGCGCGCAGAAATGACGCTGATTGCTGCTGTAGTCGTTGTTGTTGATGTTGTTGTTGTTGTTGTTGTTGTTGTTGTTGTTGCTGTTGTTGTTGTTGTTGTTGTTGCTGTTGTTGTTGCTGCTGCTGCTGCTGCGGCTGCTGCTGCTGGTGTAGATGCTGGTGATGCAGGTGAGGTTGGTAGTGCTGCAGAGGTCTGTCGCTGATGGCGCTTCCGACACTACTGACTGCTCCAATAGAGGGGGTCAGGGAGGGTGCACGACCGCGTGTCAGCATGGTGTCCGACGAAAAAAACGGGTTGTCGCTGGAAGTCGTGGCGGGAGTTGTTGCTGTTGCGGTGGCCGCTAAGAGACGCTCCAAATCTTTGTTGGTTCCGATCCAAGCAGGTGAAGATGCGCGCCGTTTCATGTTATGGTGTGAGGTGTCATCGACGGCAAGCATGTGCTGATGGATGCGGTTTTGCAAGAGCGTCGTGACGGGCGACTCTTCGTTCGGCGTGTCTGCCTCCTCGACTTTGATTCGCGCGGCAAACGGTCGACTGAGTACAGAATCACACGAGACGGAGGCCATGTTCATATCAAAGGAAGAGCCCGGATTGGCAGGGGCCAGGCTGGTGGCGCCTGCGAACGACGTGGCTGCGTTGGGCGATTGACCGCTGCGACGCAACGA
This sequence comes from Ministeria vibrans ATCC 50519, assembly GCA_943704425.1. Classification (NCBI taxonomy): domain Eukaryota; class Filasterea; order Ministeriida; family Ministeriidae; genus Ministeria; species Ministeria vibrans. The sequence continues at coordinate 95,451 of CALSCP010001443.1, read as the reverse complement.
CTCGAGCAACAACTGCGGCGGCTTCTCGCCGTCCTTCCTCTTCTTTGCCTTTCTATTCTGCAGCCACACCTTGATGGTGCGTGCCTCGAGGCCCATTGCCTCGGCGAGGGCGTTTCGCTGCGCAACCGTGAGGTTTTGTGTTTTCTGGAACTCCGTTTCCAGAATACTGAGCTGTTCGATGGTGAATATCGTTCGCTTCCGCCGGTGCTTCCCGCTGTCGGTTGTGCTGTGTTGGGATTCGCTACGGGCGATCTCGCGCGAGCGTCGACGGCTGGCGCTGGGCGATGTGCGCGGCTGCCATTCCCGACCGTCTGGCGACTCCGTAGATGTTGCGTCGCCGCTGCACCCGAGGGGAGCACTCAAATGCGTGTTGGGTAACCCTACACACACCACAGCGAGCGCGTGAACTCCCCCCAATAAGCCACAAAACCGCTTTTTTGCTCTCGCGTTCGTTTTTTTTTTTTTTTTTCGTCTTTTTCTCCATAGCATTTTCGTTCGTACCGTCCATTCCACTAAAACCCCCTTAGACCTGAACCTCCCAAAGAGACTATTAAGAGAGTACGAGTGGCACAACGTCAATTGAGGAGAGAGAGAGACCTTCGCAAAAGAAAGAAAGGAAAACTGAAACAAAGTTTTAAGTTTGTTCACTCAGTACCCAAAAAGAACCTTTGCCAGTAGTCACTTTCTTATTTTCCAAATCTGCAATTCTGCATTCTGATTTGGAAAGTCCGGTCGTATCACTCGTAAGTCGTTACTCTGTTTGATCTGTCTTGCCAGCGTATCTCGGCAGCATGCCGGCGCCCATTGTGTATGCGGAAAACAAGACGGCGGTGACGGGCGATGTGGTCATCAGTGGGATCATTGCGGCCTTTGTCGTCCTCGTCGGCGCCACCCTCATCATCTCTCCGTCGCTCAAGCTCACCTCAAAGGTACGACACGGGCGCTGTGCCATGGTCGTCGGGCCCCCTCAGAGGCCCACCGCCCCACTTGGTCCTAATTCCTAAAACGCTCTGTGTCGTCCCTCCCGTCTGTAGCGAGCCGTTGGCAAGGAATTCTCCATCATTGGAGGTATCATAGTAGGCTGCATTATCCTCGGTACGTCTCTCATGAATCTTAAATGCGTGCGAGTCGGAGAAGAGGAAAATGGAAAAAAAAGGGAACGCTCTGCATGGAATGTCGACGAGAGCGGCATGGGGCGCCCTTGGGCGGCGCTCCAGGGGGGGGCAGGGCCCTCGTTCGATCCAATCCTAGCGTCTCCTCTTACGTGCTTTGTCTTCCGGACTCTCTCTCTCTCACACACACACTCTGACTCTTTTTTCTCTTTTTTTTCGTTCTGGAATTATTCACTACTGGGCAGTCAATTTGTTTGCGTTCGACTGGGCGTCTGCAACCATCTCGACCGAGACGGAGTACACGGCATTTCTCTCGTCTGCCATCCATGCCACCGTGGGGCTGCACATTGGACTGCACGGCATCAACATTACGCTGCTGGGCGAGCCTAAACACCAAGTCAATCAGACCATTGACTACAACGAAAATTTTCCGTGGAGTTTTGCTCAGGGACGCCTTGGATTCTCTCCCGACGACGGGTCGTTTTTCAACGTCAGATTTCGAGCAGCCCAGGTGCGCGGAACTCCCCTGCCCATTCTTAACGTTGCCGAGGTACAAACACTCATCGCAATATAAAAGTTAGAGTATTCTCCCGACTGTTGTTGATGTTATTCTCGTTTTCCACAGTACTTTACCCTTGATGGTGAAAAAATTCGTTGGGGACGATTCTACCGCATTGCTGGTCTGTACACCCAGCTAACGCTGTGGATTGCGTTTTCCTTTTGGGTGCTTACTTGCTTGCTATTTGCCTTTGTGCCGAGCAATCGGGTGGTGGCGCTGTCGGGAGCGCTCTGCACTGGACTCACTCTCATTGCGGCCAACCTAGTCTACTACGGCATGGTCAAGCAGATCGCCGGTGCCTTTCCCGACCTTCAAATACCCTTTCCTGACGCAGTCCTCACGCCCACTTGGGGCTGGACCTTCTACCTCAACCTGGTCACTGGTATTCTTGTGACGGTCCTCTCGCTGCTCGCCATTTTTTTGTTTAAGCGCAGCCGCTCGCGTCACTTACGACGTGATCCTCTTCAGGAGAAGGAAACCAATCGAAAATTGTCGCACGTCGAGGTTGAGGCACGAAATGCCGCGCTCGAATCCGCCGCGGACATTCTCAAGTCGCTCTTGCCCTCGCATCCCGTCGACTCGCCGCCGGGACACGGTTCCGAGTTTGGTGGCGACGCGCAGAGCCAGAGCCAGAGCATGACAAGTAGCGGCAGTCCCGGTGAAGACGACGACATCACTCCAATGATGATGAGTGCTGCCCCTAAGAGAAGCCGAACGTGCGATGGCGCCGAGCACGAGCACACCGCACTGGCCGAAGAAGATGCGTTCGATCGCAGCGCACCCTTTCGCTTTACGACGGACGACGACCGCATCGACGAAATGGAGATTGCCTGGACGCCATTAGTCAGCGCACGCATGTCCATTGACTCCAGTAGTGCCTATTAACTTTGAAGGGGAGAGAGAAGTAACATTAATATTCATCATCATACTAATAATAAAAACATTATTATTATTTTTTTCTATTACAATGTCGACGACAACAACAATAGTCAAGCAATAATCCATCTTCTTCCACGAGCTCAAATCAAAATGCAAGCTTTCAATCTGCCACGAGGCATCAGCTATCAGCATATTCACTGTTTGAGTGTTGACCGTTGACTGCCTACTGAAATGCTGACTGCAAACTGCTTTGCGACAAAGAATAACGTCTCATAATTATACTTATTATTATTATTATTATTATTATACAAAGAGTGCAATAACTTTTTACAATATGTCGGCACCGTCAACGCTCGCGTGCTCGCCACTTAGTTCTTTGCGTCTCTGGCGTATGCGTGCACAAATATCTTCGCGTTCAGCATGAATGGTCTCCACATTGATGACGGGGGCACGGCAGGTCGGCTGACGCGTTTGCAGCGTAACCTGAGTCTCCATTCTCGATGGAGCCGCTTGTCCGTTCGAATGAAACTGTCGGTGATGCGTCACCGCGGCAGACACGAGCAAGGGAAGTGCACAGGCGCGGCACTCGACAACCCAATTGGCGCCTTCATCCTTGTCGCGGTCGATCGCTCCTCTTGCGTCTCCACTGGACGCACGCCGGCCTGCGTCGAACTCTTCTTCTGCTGTCCCAGCATCCACACCGCTAGTGGTACTTCGTCGCGTCCGTGGCCGGTCTTCTGCAGCTGCCATCAGGGCGGACTCGCTTACGGACGAACTTCGAGGTCTTTTGCGACTGCAGGCCGCATTGCGCTTTTCTACCGCTTCTCTGTAGTCATTTTCCTGTTCAACAGTCCATCCCGCAATCATTAGTCCTATTCAAAGACACAGCAATGGGAAAATTCAATATTTGTATGATGAGTTATGACTTTTGAGCATTTTTATTTTGGCTTTGCAGATCACTATTTTTATTTGTACAATGAAACGCCGGGGACCAAGTGATGGAAACGTGACTGCGCGGGGCAACGTGGAGTCTCACAGTCCGATCATTGACATTTTGCGTGACGAAAGTTACGTTCCGAAATTGTCCGTCGCTCTTCGCGCTCTCCTCGTCGTGCGTCTCTTGGCGGCCGTCGTCACGTACGTCACCGACTGTGACGAGACCTTCAACTATTGGGAACCTATGCATTGGCTTGTGCGTCCCGAAGGACAGTCTTTCCAGACGTGGGAGTACTCGCCGCAGTATGCCCTCCGTTCGTATGCTTATCTCGTGCCGCACGCCCTCGTCGCCAAGCTCGTCTCTTTCCTGGTCGACGACGAAGTACCTATGCCGACATATCCATTCCATTCTATTCACCCCGTCGCCTTCTCTCCCCAAGCACCTCATCTTCTACGGAGTGCGCTGTGCCATCGGCTTGTCCTGCGCCCTCTGCGAAGCGGCCCTCTACACAAGCCTTGTCCAGCGCATGAATCGGTAACCGCGACCTCTTCTCCACTTGCACACATACTTACACATACTTACACACACACATATATATATATACATACATACTCGTACTTACACACACACACACACACATACTTACACACACACGCACACACACTTCACTTCCATCTCCATTCTAATCCATTTCGGCCCTCCTTCTACCACAGCACCATTGGCGTGTTCTTTCTTGTCTTTCAACTCTTCAGTCCGGGCATGTTCTTTGCCGGCTCCAGCTTTCTTCCTTCTTCCTTCACTATTGGCACTACCGCCTTGCTGGTTGCCTTCCAACTGCGCCAACGACCTTCCATGGCCATCTTTGCCGTCGCAATTGCCGCTCTCGTTGCCTGGCCCTTTGCCGCAGCCGTGGGCCTTCCCCTCGCTCTTGACCAACTCATTGTGCGCCGTCGTTTTTTCTTCTTTGTCCGCACCTGCTTCATTGCACTCCTTGTCATTGCCGTACCAAAAAACAAAAACAAAACAAAAGGCAGTCGCTTTAACATACTCATCGATTTCCGACCCTTTCACAGATTCCCCTCATCGCCATCGACTCGTTCTTCTACAATCGCTTCACCATCGCACCCCTTAACATTGTTCTGTACAACGTCTTCTCTCCCAACGGCCCCGACCTCTACGGCACAGCGCCTCTCTCTTTCTACCTCCTCAACGGCCTCCTCAACTACAACGTTGTCTTCCCCCTTGCTCTCTTCGCCCCCTTCTCCGTTGTACGCTCCCCCTCTTTTTTCCGTAGTTCTCTCTCACCCTTTTTTTTCAGCTTCTATTGGTACTCGCCGCTCGTGCTCCCTACGAAGTGGTCATGCTCCACACGTTCCACATGACTTCGCATCGTCTCCTTGTCCTTCTCACACCCCTCTTTGTCTGGTACGTATCTACTGTTTAAACCGCTTTCTCTTGCGTCTCTCACTCTCTCCCTTGTGTGTAGGATTGCAATTTTCTTCCACCAGCCGCACAAGGAAGAGCGCTTCCTTTACACCGTCTACCCACTCTTCTCTCTGGTCGGTGCTGTGTCGCTCTATGCCCTTGATCGCACCGCCGCCCTTCTTCTTTACCGTCGTTCCGCTCACCACAGTGACGATGGTGCTGCAAAGGAACGCACTATTGCACGCGTCAACGGACTCGCCGCCTACATCTCATGGGCGTGTGTGGCCGTCTTTGTCGTCCTTTCGCTCTCTCGCACCTCTGCTCTTGTCGAGGTACGCAACACACCCTCTTCATTCTGACAATCTTTCCCTCCTCCAGAACTATCGGGCACCGCTGAATGTGTATGATCACTTTGCGCGCACCACTCTGCCAACGCACACTCTCTCTCCGGACTCGCCTCTCACTCTCTGCGTTGGGCGTGAATGGCACCGTTTTCCCTCCTCCTTTTTCCTTCCCAACGACGCGTCGTACGAACTCTTACATCTCCATGCTTTCTTCACCGTTTCATTTTCTTTTTCCGCCCAGTGTTCAACTATCCTTTGTCGAGTCTGAATTCCGCGCTCAGCTTCCGCAGCCCTTTCTCAAAGGCCGTTCAGCATCCCACGTCGTCCGTCTTAATTTCAACGACGAGAATCGCGAAGAACGCGACCGCTACACCCCCTTGGAAGAGTGTGACTATTTGGTGGATGTCGACCGCACACGCACGACAGCCTTAGAACCCCGCTATGCCGCCGACACGGCCCAATGGGAGCGCGTCTTTGCCGCATCCTTTCTCGACCCCGAGGCTACGCCTGCTCTCCACCGCGCCCTCTATGTGCCCTTCTTGCGTTCCCAGCAAGCCCGCTTTGTCGACTATGTTTTACTCAAAAACAAGAAGCGTGCCCTGTAAAAATTCACACAGCTGAACTCTATTAATCAGAGAAGTTAATAGAGAATATAGTGTTGTACTCAATGTCAATAATTAAGAGAACAATAGGAAAATATTACAGGATCAAAAAGTATTATAATTATTATTATATTTTTATTGCTATTCAGCAGCAACAACAACCAAACACAAAGCAAACAGGAATAATTCATTCGTTCAAGTTTTGGCGACAAGGGCTCTTTCGGCGTCAAGCACAATGCGGATGGTCTGGAGGACACGGTCGGGTGTGACAGACACTGAATCGATGCCCCACGAGACCAGCTGAGTCGCAATCTCAGGGTAGTCGCTGGGTGCCTGGCCACAGATGCCTGAGTGCCGCTTGTTCCGCTTGGCCCCTTGCACGGCGAGGCGCATCATCTCAATGACGGCCGGGTCGCGCTCGTCAAACTCAAATGCAACGCGTTCACTGTCTCGGTCCACGCCCAACGTCAGTTGCGTCAAGTCATTCGAGCCAATTGAGAATCCATCAAAGAGCTCCGCAAAGCGATCAATCAAAATCACATTGGCCGGAATCTCACACATGACATACACCTGCAGTCCGTTAACCCCCCGGCCTAACCCAAATTTGTTCATCGTTTCCAGCACCTATGTTGTCGTACGTACGTACGTATAACACAACAACAATAATAATTATAATAATAAAATATTATTATTATTCATTACCAATTTCGCCTCATCGATGCGACGGCAGAACGGAACCATTACTCGCACATTGGTCAGGCCCATGTCGTTACGAACACGGGCCAACGCCTCGCATTCCAGCTGAAAGCCATCCACATAGCCCGGATGGGCATAGCGCGATGCGCCTCGCCAGCCCAACATGGGATTCTACGGAATTATATAAAACGAATTATTATTTATATTATATATAATCATTATTATTATTATTATTATTATTATTATTATTATTATTATTATTCTCTGCGTACAGCTCTCGATCTTCTATTGTTATTTTTCTTATTATAACATCGAAAATACCTCTTCGTTTGGCTCATAGGCAGAGCCGCCTAACAGCGAGCCATACTCGTTTGTCTTAAAATCAGACAGACGCACGACAACGGGACGCGGATAAAAAGCAGCGGCGATGGTTCCGATGCCTTCTCCAAGTCGCTCAATAAAGTAGGCACGACCATCCTGGTGATATGGCGCAAGCAAGGACTTGACTTGCTCCTTCTCGACGCTGTTCTTGATGCTACATTATGTGTCAATAGTAATCGTCATAAAAATAGTCGTTTCGTACTCGTTCGGATGCAACAAAGCGAGCGGATGAATCTAGCCAAATTCATTATTACGATTGTTATTATCATTGCGTTTACGTCTCTTAAAATTAAGTTACGCACCTTGATGTAGTTGGTAATAATAAATTCCATGCGAGCAAGGCCAACACCAGCGCAAGGGAGCATGCTGACCTGAAATGCAATCTCGGGATTGCCCACATTGACCATGACTTCCGTGAACTGTGGCCGTGGTAGCGACGTCAGGTTCGTGGTTGTTGTCGTCGACACAACTCGTCCCTTGTAAACACGTCCTTGATCGCCCTCGGCGCATGACACAGTTACCTACATCACGTAATAATACAAGATTAACAATAATAATAAGAATAATCATTATTATTATTATTAGTATAATCGCTCACTTCGTCGCCTGTCTTGAGATCGACTGTTGCCGTCTCAGCGCCAACAACAGCAGGAATGCCCAGTTCGCGAGCCACAATGGCTGCGTGACACGTGCGTCCGCCACGATTGCACACAATGGCAGCGGCTGTGGCCATGACAGGACCCCAGTCGGGGGTGGTTGTGTCCGAGACAAGAATTTCCCCGGCGCGAAAGTTGGACAGTTCGCTCGCATTCTTAACCACACGCACTGCACCCGTGACACACTGTGCTCCCACAGCGCGTCCTGTCACAACTGGGGTGTGCCCGCTCGAGTCCACGGCCACCTCGTGCAGCATCACACTCGACCGCTGGCTCGCCACCGTCTCGGGGCGCGCCTGCACAATGTATAGTAGGCCGTCGAGTCCGTCCTTGGCCCACTCAATGTCCATGGGTCGGCTTTCGCCTGCACGCTCCGTATAGTGTGCTTCAATCTTGATGCCATAGTCGGCAAGCTCAAGGACCTCTTGGTCGGCGAGACAAAAGCGCTTGCGGTCATCGCGCGGCGTCGGCTGGTTCACCACAGGCGAGCGCGTCGAGCCTTTGGTGTAGACCATGGTCATTTGCTTGCGACCCAGCGACCGTCGCAACACACACCGTTTTCCCTCGATAAACGTCGGTTTGTGCACGTAAAACTCATCCGTGTCCACCTACAGAGTTAATTACAATACATAAGTTCTTTTATTTCTATTAATTATTTATAATTATCATCATTCTTGCCTGTCCTTGGACAACGTTCTCACCGAGACCGTAACAGCCTGTGATGAAGACAATGTCCTTATGACCCGTTTCGGTGTCAATGGTAAACATGACACCGGCGCTGGCCAGGTCCGATCGCACCATTTTCATCACACACACCGACATGAACACCTAATAAAACAAATAATTAATGATTATTATTATAATAATTATTAATTTATTATTATTATTATATTATTATTAATTTTAAATACTCCTTCGACTCATGATCACCCGCTGACATAGTCGTTTGTTGCTCTCGTACCTCAAAATGATTAAACTTGTGTTCGATGCGATAGGCAATAGCGCGGTCGGTAAAAAGCGAGGCGTTGCAACGCGCCACAGCGTCAATGAGCATTGCTTCGCCATGAACATTGAGGTAGGAGTCGTGTTGACCCGCAAAGCTCGCGTTGGGCAAATCTTCCGCAGTGGCCGACGACCGCACCGCAACTGACAACGTCGGTCCATACTCTTCCACCAACTGACGGTATGCCTGAATAACCTCATTGCGAATCTCAGGGGTGAGCCCCGCAGTGTACACAATGTCGCGACAAGTGCGTCCAGCCTCCTCCAACTTGTGGATGTCGCTGCCATCGACCCCTGCAAGGGCCGCGCGGAGTTTCTCCTCTGCACCCGTCGTCTTGATCAGCTCCTTGAAGGCAACCGCTGTCACAGCAAAGCCGTTTGGTACACGTACACCCTTAGACGCAAGCTCTACGTACATCTCGCCGAGACTGAAGGAAACGAAAAATTAATATTGCATTAGTGTGATATAATACAATAGACCAAAAAACGCAAAGCGTAGTCATCTGAACTACTGTTTACGGGTGCTAAAAGCTCATCTTTGTGATACATCATGCAGGGATAACGAGACACCGGGAGTTGGCACTGCTTTGCATCACGGTGCATTGTGTGGAGGAAAACAAGAGACTCAGGAATTATGAATTATGACACTACTACAGCGGAAACAGGAACCAGTGGGGCGGCATGGCGACTGCAGTAGCACACACAGTCAAGGGATACCCACCGTTTTCTGAATAAAGTGCGCAGATGACGAAAGTGGGGAAGTGCGAGATGTTTCGTTGCGAGTGCGAGAATCGAGAAGAAGCAAAAGGAAACACACAACACGTCTGCACACCACCCCTCACCTGGCACCCTTGCCACCTACAAGGGGAACGTCCTTGTTGCAAAGCTCCTTGAAAAATCGCACGTATTTCATCGACATTGTTAAAAAGAGTGACGGAGTGATTGAAATTTGAGAGTTCACTCAAAGTTTAAGACTCAGGACAATCACTCAAAGGAGTTTCGCTACTCGTGTGTCAACGACGCACTGTTTGACTATCGTGAGTGATCATGAGCACATCTGGCGTCTTGCATGCTTTGAATTCTGATTGCCTTCTGACTTTCACCACACTGGTGACACCTGGCGATTTCGGATAATTCTCAATTTTTTTTTCCTTCGCAGGCCATGAACACAACGCTAAACTGCACAGCATGGATCCCAAACGGCGGTCTGTGGGGCCTACCTGAGGAGACGGCGTCGGCAGCAGGGCTCGCTGGGCTCGTTGTCGTCTTCGTGTGGTCTTCGCTCGCAATGACACTCTGCGTCGAAAGTTACCTTCTGCCTGCCGCCGATGCAATCGCCACTCGTCTCAACCTTGTATGCTCCATTCTGTTACGTCTTTTCTGACTTTCAAAGTCTCTTGCTCATTTTTTTTTCATTTTTCAAATTCCGCGCTCGATCGATCGATTTTTTATAAAAGGGATTTGATTTCGGTGGTGTGACCGTCATGGCGTTTGCCGGGGCTCTCGCAGAGCTCTCCATTCTGTTTGTGTCCATGTTTGCCTCTGGCGCCGTCGACCTGGGCGTGGGCACGGCTGTGGGCGCCGCCGGGTTCCGATTTCTCGCCTTGCCTGCGCTGTGTGCCCTCGCCGCGACGGCCTCCTACCGCCTGGAGCTCTCTGCACGCATTGGACGGGATGTTGTTGCACTCTGCATTAGCCTTGTGGCGCTGGCGGCCGCCCTGCTTTGGGAGGTGAAGAATACATTGCGACCGTTAACGTTTGCGGGATGTCGTTGATTGATTGATTATCAATAATAATAATAATAATAATTTTATTATTATTATTAATTTCTTTTTCTCTCGTCTCCTTCATACCGGCTTAGACCACTTGGCTCTGGCGTCTCCCTCTTCTTCTTGTTTATCCCACGTATCTCGGATCGATTGCACTAACCCACGGGTGCACTCGTGAAGCGCGCACGACCATGTATGCGCTCGAGAACTGCAAGGGCTCACCATTT
>CALSCP010001443.1:82803-84711 GCA_943704425.1 Ministeria vibrans ATCC 50519 | reverse complement strand
CGGTGGGCACCAGCACGCCGTTGCAGATGCCCTCAACGCTCTCAGTGCAACCCCTTACCAATATTGTCGCCTCGCCCGTCTACATGGCAATGCACTCACCGACGGCATCCCGCTTGCCGTTGCGAAACAACATTGTCAACGCCGTACAACAACAGCTGTCGCGTGCGGACCTGTCGCTTGGAACATTGTCGGCTGCGCATGCAGTGCCCGGCCGACCCTCACCCGTGGTTTACGAGAGTCCTCGCTGTACCAAATTAATCGAAAGTCCTCACTATGAGAGTATCAGTGATCATAATGCCTCGTCGGCCAGCTCACGCTCGTATGACAGCGTCGAATCGGAGGCTGTGAGTCCTGCAGCTGACCTGCGTCTACGATCGCCACGCAAACAGGCCAAAAAGAAGAGGCCAGAGGACCACGGCACCAAGCCCAATCGTGTCGCTCCATCGACGAGAGCAGGGACGGCCAGAGCACAGACACTTGACAACTCGCGTGTGGACATGATTGAGCGAGAAGACACCCTGGAGAATTACGACGAGTGCTTCAACGACGAAGGACGTCTCACAGCCGAGCGACGCACAGTGCGCGACACGGCACAGGCCATCGCGTGGCACATGTTACTGCCGCCCCATCGTCCCGTGCACCGCTGGACAGCCATCAAACGTATTCTCCTGGAATTGTTTGTTGACGAACACAGTCGCTTTGTGGTGTCGCGCTTCCTCATGAAAGGCCCAAGAATCTCTGATCATGACCTAGCTGGCACTGGAACCTCAAAGAGCGAGGGCGTCACACTGCTCAACACAAGTGCACAGCCCTACGACGCGTCGTCGCTCTACTCGCTTTCCCTCACAGACTCCCTTCGCTTTATCTTCTGGCTCCTTCTCCTTCCCGCAACGCTTCTCTTTGCCTTCACTATTCCCAACTGCACCCGACCTCATTGGAGATCGTACGAAAAAAACACATGACCACTCAAAACAAACAAAAAAACACCCTCCCCCCGCTTTTTCTTAAACTCGGTGTTTTCAATTATAATTAATATTGTAGAGGAAGATGGATCAGCGTGGCGATGGTGGCAAGCACAGCGTGGGTCACGGCGCTTTCGTATGTTCTTACCTTGGCGCTGCTCGCCATTTCCACGTCTCTCAGTATTCCTCCGTCAATCATGGGCGTGCTCCCAGGCGCCCTCGCCGTCTCTCTCCCCTCCATTTCCGCCGCCCTTTTCCTTGTCCGTCGTGGCTATGCCATCGATGCTGCCATTTCATCTCATCTTGCCACCGGTCTCGTCTCTCTCTCCCTCGGAATTGCGCCTCTCTGGCTCATCAATGCCGCCCTTCCATCCCCTGCTGTCGTCCTCTCTACCGGCCTCTACTATACTCCACTCGTTCTCTTCACAATGGTAAGCCGTCTCACTTGATTTTATTATTATTAATTTTTATTGATGTTTCCTCTACAGACCATCTTTTGGGGATTTTCAGTGGCGCTGAGTGATTGTTTGCTCAAGCGTAGTGTTGCGCCTGTGTACATTGCGCTTTTTATCCTCTTTCTCCTCGTTGTGTGTCTCCTTGAAACCAATCAATTTGCGCTTCTAATGCCTCCACAATGCTAGAACAAACTGTGTATCATTCTTTATTATCAATATTATCATAATATAATTTTTATTATTATTATTATAATTATTGTTATTATTATATTTTTACTATTGTAATAAAAAAACGTAAGAAATTATTTTTAATGTCATTCGACGAGCCAGACGGAAAAGGAGCCGTCGTCAGCACCGGACACGACGGTCGTGGCATCGGCACTGATGCAGAGGGCGGCGAGTGTATGAGCGGCAGGCGCACCCGACTCGTCGTCACCCCACTCCTTGAGCTCAGTGAGAGTCACGCCCGACGATGGTGCACTTGTCAGCGC
>CALSCP010001443.1:67803-77803 GCA_943704425.1 Ministeria vibrans ATCC 50519 | reverse complement strand
TGCAGGCACTGCGGACTGTCAGACTGTCGTGTGTGAGTAATTACAATGACTACTATTTAATTCATTATTCACGCCTGTTGACTGATCTTTCATTGACACAATTCAAACCTTTTTAGTCCTCGTTCTCTCTCTTGATTCACTGCCCTCATGCTGAAATTTGCCTTTTGGGGTATCCTGGCAGCCTGCGCATACATATTGGTGCCACCAGCGGCGTTCCCCGATCGGCAGAAGGTGGATCCGACGAAGACGACGCTCGACAATGAGTATTACGATTTCCTTGGCAAGTACGCACTCCTGACAACACTGCGCCACGAATGCGCCACCGACTGCTCTCGTGTAGCCTGTGGCACGATCCAACGAGCGCGATTGGCGGGCTGTATTCCGTGAACGAGGCGCGCATTCCGTATTTCGATGAGGCGCTCGTGCGCGAACTTGGCACGACGGACCGCACAGCCGTGTCACTGCTCGATGTCGGCTGTGGTGGCGGCATTGCCACCCTTGCCCTGGCCGAGCTGGGCTACAACATCACGGGGATCGACGTCAGCAAGAATTCGCTTGAGACGGCCAGAGCCGAAGGATTGCGGCGCCAGGTGAAGGCGCGCTTCGTCCAAGGCTCAGCGTATCGAATTCCCTTCGACGACAACAGCTTCGATGCCATTGTGTGCTCCGACGTACTCGAACACTTGCACGACCTTACAACGGCACTTGCAGAAGTGAATCGAGTGCTGAAGCCCGGCGGTGTGTATGTGTTTGACACCATCAACCGCACTTGGTTCTCCTACATTCTGGTGCGTTCTTAAACTGCCTTTTTGCTTCTTTACACACAAACACACATATATATATATTATATATATATACCGCTAACACGCCACTCTACCTTCTCACATAGTTTATATTGGGCCTGGAATACACTTTAGGAGCGATTTCTCTCAACACTCACGACCATCGCATGTTCATCACACCCGATGAAATGACTGTTGCACTCACTGGCGCGGGCCTCTCGCCAGTACAGGGTCTTACGGGGGCCGACGCGGATATTGCCCATGCCAGCTGGTCCGACCTGTTCACGTTTCTTCGTACGGGACGTCTGCGCAACGTCATCTCCTTCACCCAAGTGAATTCGGTTGCAGCCATGTATCTTGGATTTTCAAAAAAGCCCTGATGTATGTATAAGTATGTAAAAGGAACAAAGCATAGCAAACAGGTTTACCCAAACCAGTGTGAACTATGAGCACCCGTAAATATTTTGTTACTGCGTTGATTTGCGTTCGTTTTAATTTTTAATTCGTTTCATTCTTATTCATATTTTCTTTCTTTTCAATCATGGAATCACAGCAAGACACAGCCGCCGTACTGAACTTGCAGTTGGACAGTGCTGCCAAGTTGGTGACACTGTTGAAAGCGATACAGTGGCAAGAGGTCGGTCGGTCGTTTGCTCGTCGAGAACGCGTTTCGGTTGACTTTGCTTTTTGCAGATTGCGACCGTCGTGGTCAGTCGCACCGGTGTCAAGTTCATTGTAGAACACTCAAAATGCGTCCAGGGCATTGCTATTCTCAAGGTCCTTTTTTTGTCGCGAAGGAAAAAACAAGTCGCGTTGGCTCATTCTCTTTGCGCTGCGCAGGCGGGCCTCTGCCAAAAGTACGAGTTTCACGAAGACCCCGAGACCGACAGCGTCGACTACGGCGACGAAAGAGTGTCTCAGTTTGACATTGGACTCAACATCCTCATTGACTGCTTGACCATTTTTGGTCTTAAACAGGCGTCGAGTACGCGTCTCAACATGCTCTACGGCGGATACGGTCACAAGCTCGAACTGGCGTACGCCCATCGCGCGTGTGCGTGTGCGGGGGGTGATTGTTGACTCTCTCTCTCTCTCTCTCTCTCTCTCTCTCTCTGTTGTAGGATGGAGCACGCCGGCGTCATTAGCGAATGCCGACTGATGACTCGCGATGCCGAAGACACACTCGATTTTGAGTTTGACAGTGAACAGGTTGTGTCGGAAATTATCATTGCGGTAAGAAGATGGTTGGTATTTTGAACCGTATTCACGCATGACTACACAATATCCATGCTATACTTGATAATATCTCACACATACATATATACACACACACACGCTTTATCTCTTTCTCTCTCTCTCTTTGTCGTCAGTCTGAAGCGTTGAGAGAAGCCTTTGCCGAAATGGATGTCGCAAGTGGAACCATTGCCGTAACGGTCAATGCTGAACATGCGACGCTTTCGTTGACCAGTGCCAGTGTGACGGGCTCCGTAGAGGTGTGTTATCTTTGTGTACCTTTTGTTCGTCTTCCGTATGACTCATTCCTCCCGTAACACAGGTGTCCATCCCATCCGTATCGCCCACCATGGAGTCCTTTGCCTGCTCCACATCGCAACACTACCTCTACCGACAGTCCCAACTAAGCAAGTGCAAGAGTGCCTTGCTTATTTCACAAAAATGCTCGTTACGCATCAACATGCGTGGTTTTCTCTCGCTTCAGTTTCTCATTGCCTCCAGCGAAGACGGACAAGTCTCATTTGTTGACTTTAACGTAAGCATATGTACCGCGTCCTCCTTATTCTCACCCTGTTTCTCTTCAACATGCAGTGTGCTCCCGACGAAGATGAATGAGAAGCATCAACGCTTAAGCTAGCTGTCCAATGTATATAACAATGTATACAACAAAATATTAATCATGAATACTTTACATAATACATTGAAAAATCCTTCCTCCTGAAGACTCGTCGTCTCTCACAGTGCCCTCACGCGAAGAAGAACGACAACTCCAGTCACCAGAGTAATGCCCAGCCCCACTGCGGGGCCATATCGAGTCAAGGCTGCGCCAGACAGGAGTCCAGCGCCCGAAGTGCACAGCACCAAGGCGGCAGCCGCCTCCTCCTCAAAGAGGAAGCGCGCTGTAGCGGCGTACGCCCAAGGAAACAGCGCCACCGATAATGTTCCCCATCTCACGACCGTTCTCAAGTCGTCCTCTTCCTTGGAGCCGGCGTAGGCGCCGACCAGAGCGGAAATGACAAAAGGGCTCACTGCGATCATCCCGTCGAAAGAAAACGGCTGGCGTCGCGCATCCAGCAGCGTTGTAAACGTGATCACTGGTTGGAGTAAACTGGGGACGCTGTACGGGCTCTTCATTGCAATGTAAGATAGAAAAAAATTTTCTGTTCGATTCGATTATCTTTCCATTTTCTGTTGACTGACTCTTTTCGAATGTCCCAAGAAGTCAAGAACACAATATTTTTCTCTCTTCAAAATGATTGAGATGAAATCCATCTTGTCATTCCTGCTCTGTAGTCTGTGCTCGATTGCTAGTAATAAAGACCGTGCAAGCATCACTTTTTAGAGGCCAAAATAAATTAATAAATTTTTATATCAACTTAATAAACTTGGATCCCAGCACGGTTCATCACAGAGCTGGATCATACATGGACCAAAAGTACCGCCTGAAATGTAATTTCGAAAAAGTACAATCCTTTATTTGATCACACACAGACACTACCTTGGCCAAAGAGGGTGCCTTGGCACTGGTCGCCACAGCGGTTGTTGAAGCAGGAGGAGCAGGTGTAGTAGGGAGACGAGGAGCGCGGCGAGCAGCCGTTGCAGTTGGCCGGCGGGCTGCCTTGGCAGGGGTTGGCAATGTGGCAGCGGGAGCCGAGCCAGGAGGACGAGCACGAGCACGAGTACGGCGAGTCGCCACCGCTGTCGCTGCATGCGCCGCCATTGGCGCACGGGTTGCTGGAGCACGCGGTGGCAAGCACCGTCTCGCAGTGGGAGCCAGTGAACTCGTCTGTTGCCGGAGGTAAAAATTAATAGAAGAAATAGGCGTGTCGTGTTGTGTTGTGTTGTGTTGGCTCACCGGAACAGGAGCAGGAGTACGCTGTGACGGCGTCACTACATGTGCCGCCGTTTAAGCAAGGACTCGACGCGCACTCGTTGATGTCCGACTCGCAGAGGACACCCGCATAGCCGAGAGCACACGTACACGAATACTCACCCAACGCGTCAATGCACGTGCCGCCGTTTAAGCAAGGACTCGACGCGCACTCGTTGATGTCCGACTCGCAGAGGACACCCGCATAGCCGAGAGCACACGTACACGAATACTCACCCAACGCGTCAATGCACGTGCCGCCGTTTAAGCAAGGACTCGACGCGCACTCGTTGATGTCCGACTCGCAGAGGACACCCGCATAGCCGAGAGCACACGTACACGAATACTCACCCAACGCGTCAATGCACGTGCCGCCGTTTAAGCAAGGACTCGATGCGCACTCGTCAACATTCATCTCACACGTGACACCCGTGAACCCGCTAGGGCACATGCACACGAACGCTCCCTCGCTGTCCGTGCACACACCGCCGTTCGAGCAGGGGCTCGACACGCACTCGTCGACCGTAGTCGAAGTAGTTGTGTTGCATGAACAAGACGCCATCTGTGCCTCTAGCCCGCTGATTTTCGACCGTAGATTGGCCAGGCGATCGTCAAAGTCTGTTTGAGACATTGTTGTCAACCCGTTAACCAAAAGCTCGCCTTTGATAAGCACAGATCGGTTGAGAGCAGGAGCCAATACAAGGTCCCCATTTTCACTGTAGACCTCGGGGTCTTGTCCGTGTACGGAGACGGAGACGACGCACAGAAGGAGCAGAGAAAGCATATTATAATTATAATTATATCTGAAAAAAAAAAAACATCCGAACACAAAAACGATGTCAAATTAGTATTAAAACTCATCTATTATCACGCGCATTTGGCCTCACGACCACTGATGACGACCACTGCTACAGCTGCGCAACTGATCCATGCATAACAGCCCCTCAGCGCTCATGAATGAAATGAAAACTTCAACAGCAATGCAACCTCTCCCTTGTGCGCATCACACATTGCCGACCACCGCAAACGGACACACACAACCCGCGGATACATATGTGACTAACTGCCAGCGTTGAGACGCGTGTAATTTCACAGAAACGCGCGTTTTCGAGCTGCTGAACGGAAGAAGAGCTGTCTCCGAACAATCCTGCAGACGCGCCACCGCCGTCCGCCGACCCCCGCACGGTTGCACACTCACACACACGCCCCACTTGATATGTATGGATGTATCTCACTTTGATGGCTGAGAAGCGTGCGAATTGACAAAGCAGCGAGAAAGGCGATTTTGGAAACTTCTTATTGGAGATAGAGAACAGAAAGTAAATTAATATTATTCTTTCTCACTCTTTTCAAAATGAAATCCATCTTGCTCGTGATCCTGTTGGGTTTTTTTTGTCAAGCATGTTGCTCTGCGGAGGCGCCCATGATCTGCCACGCACTTTGTGAGTATTCACTCGAGACAACAACACTTTGCCCCATGTTTCCACCCCGGACGCCCTTCTACGACACGCTGCTGACAACCGCTGCCTACGCACGCAACATTATGCGTAACAAGACGCTATTTACATACAACCGTGTCCATTCTGTTACGACACACATACAAACGGTCCTAAAAGAATTGTGGCGCGTTTCGCTGCAAAACGTTTCGCGCTCCACTGGCCGCACTACACACTCGGTCATCGCCTCTTTGCAACAAGTATCTCAATGGACCATTGACTACGCATTCCTCCGCAATTCTCCGGCAACCACCGCCGCAAACGCGACCGACGCAACCGTTGCTGCAAACGCGTCGCTTTTCGCACCGCATCCCCAACCATTCCTGTCCGCTTCATCTCTCCTCGGCGCGGCTCTCTTTGCTGTGTATCTTTCTATTCTACGCGTCTTGTGCGGCCGTCGTCGTCGTGCCCAGACGCCAGTGGCCGATGCAAAGGCGCAACGCTCAAAAGCACCACTTCCGGTTCGTCGTGCTCATGCTTGTGCTCCGCTCTCGCCGGGGCCATCGACTCTGCTGGCCTACAAGGGGCAAGACGATGCTGCTGTTAAGCAATTTTCGGAGAAGCCAGGTGTGTGCGTCAAGGAGAACACCTCTGCAACAGCCAACGGCTCTGCTTGCTGCCGCGTCAAGAGCGAAACAGACGAAGAAGATGTCAAGTTTGACAGGTCATTTCTCTGTCCAACCGCACCCACTTCATTCCCTGCGCCTGTCTTCTCACACGTCTCAATCACATCACTGTGTTTGTGCTCGTGCGTTCCGTGCATGTGCGACACAATTGCCGAAATGGTGAATGATTATGCCAATGAATAAAAGTATAATAGCTATTATACAATCGATCACTAGTGTACAATATAGACGACACCACAAATCGCGACGGTTGGATACATACCATGATCAATTTGTTGCGTATTTTAAATGTCAACAGGTCACTTGAACTGTGTGAGAGTGAAAATGTGAAACTTATTTTAGATTTTAGTGACAGACAGTTTTTTTTTTGACAATGAGAATCTCATTCTCATCGGCGGTAACCTTTCTGGTGGGTTGCGCCATCGGGGCGTGCATCACAGTTTCCCTTGTTGGACTACCAGGACCGTCGTCGGTATGCGAGCGAAAGACTCCTCTTGGCGTTTTGAAAGACCGTGGCACTTTCCAACCTCTCTCCTTCCTCCCCAAGAGGGCCTGTCGCCTTCCCCGTGCCCCCGACACATGCTGCCTCGCCCCACTGTGCTATGCGTCTCCCTCTTTTCGCCGTCTTCTTATGCGGTTGACCTGTCAATCGTTCTGCATACCAATCCACCTTTTTTTTTTTCGCTCTCTTTTCGCGTAGCTCTCGGCCGAGAAGGACGCTCGACAGGCCGAGCCTGTGATCATTGAGAAGCCTTGCAACTGCCCCCAGTGCCCTCGCATCGAGCCGCCGTCGTGCCCGCCCTGCGCCGAGTGCCAGTGCCCTCCAGCGCCACCACCCCAGACCTGTCCTGTGTGCCCCTCTGTCCGTACGCCACCGCCACAATCCTCTCTCAACCACCGCTCGAACCTCATTTCGTCGTCCTTCTTGTTGTTGTTGTTGTGCTCCTTTTCCTTTCTCAGCTCAAGCGAGAACCTGCCCACAGTGCCCGACGTGCGAAGGCAAAGCTGAACTTGAGGTAGCAGGATGGAAGGAAAGTATTTGCGCTGCTCAATGTGCCTTTCCAACTCTGTCTTGTCTTTCCCTTGACTATCCCGTAGACTGTCTCGAAGACGCTTCCAACAGTGTTCTTAAAGATGAAGGATATGGTAATATCTCGGAAGAGAAGAAATACGACTATAACTTCTTTTGGTCACAGATAATGGAGCACACCAAGGTCGAGCCTCTGCCCCACTGCACCGACTCCGATCGTCTTGCCATTGTGCTTCCCTTTCGCGACCGTGAGGAGCATTTGGGTGTTTTCCGCGAGTGGATGAGGTGCGTTTGGTGTGTTTGGGCTCACTTGATTCTAATGTGCTCGTGTGTGCGTGTGTGTGTGTTTTCTTTCTCTCCAACGAGTGCGTAGAGTATATTTGCGCACGCAGGGCATTTGCTTCCAAGGGTTCTATGTGATTGAACAGGATGATGACGATCTCTTTGATCGCGGTACAGATGCACACTCAACTTACGCACGCATTGTGAATACTAACGCGCCCAATCCCATGGCATTGTCTTCTTTTTACTTTATGTCACAGGATGGCTCATCAATATTGGGTACCACTTGGCCAAGAAGGACGGTGCCACGTACTTTGTGCAGCACGACGTAGATGCCCTGCCCATGCCAGGTACCTTTTGAGGTTTTGAGACGTGCTTTTCTTATATCCACCACCACGCTTGCTTTCTCATTCAGGTGTGCCCTATACGAAACCGGTTATGCCTTTGCAACTGAGTGCCGAGCAGGACCGCTTCAAGTTTGGCGTGATCTACGCCAACTATGGGGGAGGGGTGTTCAGTTTTGCAAACGAGCAGTTTGAGAAGATTAACGGATGCTCCAACGACTACCACGGGTGGGGTGCTGAGGACGACGACCTGTACTGGCGTCTGAGGGTACGCTTTGCCTGTGTACAATGCTCTTGTGTCCTCATGGTATGTGTTGTGTAGAGAAACGGATTTACGACGGCAACGGGCCAGCCGCACCGACCGCCGCACGGACAGGGCGTGTATGTGTCGCTGGAGTCGCACGGTCACACTGCACGCAAGTTCACTCCAGGCAGCATCCGTACCGCCCGCAAGTGGCAGGCGGAGATGTCGCAAGGCAGCGAGCGCTGGAAGAAGGACGGTATTCACTGCGTTGGGTTGTCTTGCTCCTTTTTTGGTCACTCACCCTTGTTCGTTCCACGCTCAGGATTGAACAATCTTCTGTACACGATCACAAGCGGTCCCACACGCGACGGCGACACTGTGCGAGTCAAGGTCCAGCGCGACCCCACCGACGAGCACATTGGCAAGAAGCTTGCCGAGGCCGAGGATGCCCGTCTCGCGGCCGAAAAGAACGCGTAGCCGGCCGTTCAAACAATGACACTATTATATTAATTTTCCATCGATATTCTTTCTCAACAGCTCGTCGGTTACTTGAAGAGTTTTTTTTTTTTTCTCCTTTAAATTGTTAAAAATTGAGTATTTTGCGGGCCTGAGCGACAACCTGTGCGTTGGAGGGCCATTTGGCGAGGGTAGATCCCTTATCGTGACCCTGTGCGGTCCACTGGGCGAAGGTGGTGCCGCACACGCTGAGCTCGCCAGACGGGTTGTGGACTGCATTGCCCTCGACAACCATGCCGTAGCTGAGGTTGCAGTCGCTGTTGTAGCCACCTGAGGGTGCGCGCAGGATGCACGTGTTGTTGACAAAGGACAGGTTGTTGCCCTTGCCAAAGCAACCGTTGGTGTACGCAACCAAATTACCGAAATGGTGGTTGTCATGTCCACCAAAGTCAGACTTGAGGTCTCCGCTGCCATACACAAACACATTGGAGTGTGTCTTGTAGTACGAGCTGCCGTCGTCATTGTCTATTGCTGCAAAGAGCCAAATGGATCATTGCCTCTCCCCCTCTTTCTAGCGCTCTGTTGTTAAGATACCTTCTTGAGTATTGTACGTGCCCAAAATGAAATTGTGGTCAATCTCGTTGAATGCGGGAATAATTGAGGCACTACCGTTGCGCACCGTAGTGATGTACGGTACACGATCCCATGTGTTGACGGGGCCATGATCACTATAAAGACACCACACGACAAGATAAAAAGACATATTATATAGAAATACAGGGGGGAAGACCGTTATGAGAGAGGAGAATGGAGAATTAGACAATGAAAAACGGAGGAGCGGACCTGCTCTCTCGGACTGCGTTCACTAAAAGGTTGCCAGTGAGGTGGTTTCCCCCACCAAATCCATCGTCTACAGTAACATTAAGTATTCAGAATGACAACAAAAGACAGAGTGCGTAGTTCAACTGACTGATGTTAATGTTGGCGCGTGGGCCATTGAAGAAAATGTTTTCCTCGACGGTAGTCTGGCATGAAACCTACACGAAAACGAAGGGCACAGTAAAGTGTGTTGTAATTTCGCACAAATCTATCGCTATAAGCTCCTGATGTGTTACCGCCTGAAACCACATGGAGCTCTGCTTCTGCCAGAGACCAATCTCATGAACGAGATTGCGACGCACGGTCGTGGCACGGGGCTGCTCGCCCGCCCGTCCGTCAGGGCCCAGTGCACCCGCATGTACTCCCGTCAACGCTTCCGTCACTCCCCATGACGCCATGGCCGAGTCTCCAATCTGGTGGGTGGTGGACAGACAGGTGGTTAGATGTAGTCACATGTGTGTGCAGTGAGTTCACATGAGAGAGAGTGTGTGTGTGCATTTCATTTTATCCCCTAGGCTTGGTTTTTGTATTTTTTTGCATACCCATGCAAATTCGTTTGAGTCAATCATGGCGTTGCGACTATAGCCATCGATAAAAAGCCCATTTCCATCGCAGCGCAGAAACAGACACTCTGACACTCTGACATTTTCACACCCTAAAATTCAACAAGTGGAATAATTACTGAGCAATTTCTGAGCAATTTCTGAGCAATTTCTGAGCAATTTCTGAGCAATTTCTGAGCAATTTCTGAGCAATTT
>CALSCP010001443.1:36337-67795 GCA_943704425.1 Ministeria vibrans ATCC 50519 | reverse complement strand
TTCCTTCTCCCTCCTCAATTTGTTCCTTCTCCCTCCTCTCAATTTGTTCCTTCTCCCTCCTCTCAATTTGTTCCTTCTCCCCCTCTCTGAATCATGTCTTTTTCTTTCGCCCATATAGTTATATTGAGCCTTACCTGTCATGTACACGGCAGCACTACGTTGCAGCCCCCAGTCTCCGCCACTGGGCAGTCCGTGCGGGTCCATAAAGGTCGATGCAGTGTCTCGGAAAAGTAATCCCGACAGGCTCACATCTCGCACTGGCTTGTCCATCGTCCCACTCACATTTACAAGCACTACAAATCGTATAAGCTTTTTCTCATTTGGTTCTCAACTGTACCCTTCAGGTTCGTCGCGATCAATTGCGCCGCGTCGGGCGAGTCTGTTCCATTGTAGAAAAAGTAGAGTTTGTGTTCGTTTTCGTCGAAGAACCACTCGTTGGGACTGTCCAGCTCCTCTCGCACATTCTCAATGTACCATTCGGCACCCGCGTCGTATCCCTCTCCGCCCTGGAATCCACCCAAATCAAACGTCAGCTCGGTGTCCGTTGAGTTAGAGCCGACACGAAACATATTCGTGAACCTACAGTATAAACCAATTGAAGAGGAGAACATTACCCCGCAACACACCTACCAGTGACCCGGTCGCCAGACATGAACAATGGCGCCGGTGGGAGCGCGATACGGCGAGTGAGGGAGCACGTCTGCGTCGATGCGCACGCCACTAGGCTGTCGGAACACGTAGGTAGTGCCGCGCGGACACGTTGGGGAACACCAGTAACCAAACGAAGGAGTCGCACGAGCACACGCCCCTCCCTTTCCAATGTGGTACTCGCCCCAATCACCATCGCCCGTCCACGTACTCCCTCCCTACGCGCGCGTCCAAAGGGTTCTATCACACAGCATAACACACGCCTGTGCACGTACCTCTTCGCTCATTGGCCATTCCACATCGGGGTAGTCCTTTGCCGTGAGCACCACATCTTCACCCTACAACACCACACAACGCCATTCAATGACACACCTTTCCGACAAGAATTCCGTACAGGCGACGCAGGCTTTGTTGGCGCAACCCACCGCGTTCCAAACATTATCCATCCAGCAATTGCCTCCTGTCGCATCGACGTTTCTGGGTTCGCATCGGGGAAGCGTGCTCGAATAGCACGGGCCCCGTTCACACGCAACCCTGTGATGCCGTTGCTTAGCGGTCCACCTCTACTCGTCAGGTGCGACACGTCTGCAACGTAGATGTTGCGCGACTCGACACGACCACTCACAATGCCCGCCTGCCCATTAGGCGCCCAACTCCCGTCGATGATGCTGTAGCAGGTCAAGCGATAGTCTTCAGCGACCGTCGGGCCGTTGTATGTGAATGCCGTGCAGCCCTGCGCGGCACACGCAGCAAAACAGCCTTGAAGCGTAGGGAACTTGCCAAGCAGTGTAATAGCATCGGTTGAGCCCGTTGCCGATGCACGACCCCACACAGCGTTCGTGTTGTTGTACAGTACCATCCTGGGTTCGGATTGTTCGTGCGCCTCCCACTTCACATTGAGCGGTACACCCCCCGACACAACGACCTCTTCGCCATCGGCACTCTCAATGGACACCGACGAGTCCTCAGCCGTCAACACAAGCGTCTCGTTCAAGTAGTACGTGCCGCCGTGCACCACAATCTTGCGCTGGCCCGTCCCTTTCACACCTGCACGCGCGGACACGCGAGAAGCGTCTATGGCGCGCTGGAGCGTCTTCATAGGACGCGAGAACGAACCTAACCACAACACACAAGAGATAACAAGTGTGTCCGCACTCGTTACGCTCACCTTCATTTCCATCATTGCCCTTTGTATCATCAACAAACAGCGTGTGGGTGGCATCCGAGGGACGCTGCGCACGGCGGGGTGGCGCCCATTCGTAGTCGCGGAACGGTGTTGTCGCTGCAGTGGCGCCAAAGTGCGTTTGCCCTCTCGCTCGCTCGTCCAGCGTCGCATTGCCGCACGCGCCAAGCTGCAGAGCATCGTACAGCATGCGATGCTCGTACTGTGGCTGGATCGAGCGGGCGTACTCGAGCGCCAGTGCGCGAATGGCACAGTCGAAACCGCGCGGAATGTCACTGGGCGACCCACTGTTGACGAGTGCCCGACCGTGCACCACTGCAACCAATGCCAACACAATTACACCCCACTGACACGATGCAAACATGTAATTCTGATGTGAATTTGATTTTGATTGTTGAAGTTCACAACACACCAACTCATCATCTAATAGTCCCATCCAATTTCAGAACTTTCTTTTATGCGTCGCCGCACGACCCCCCTTTCAACGGAGCGCCCAGCTCTTCGCCGTACCAGCTCTGTTGAGATTAGAACGTACGATTAGACACCGCCCTTGTGCACATCGCATCGGAATAACCGAATACGTCTCGTAGGGTTGCAACGTATGTTGTCAAATTTGCAGTCGTCGCTGTTGCGGTCCTCACAGCCATGGTCGTCGTCGGGATCCTCTCGCTAGACCATTGTTCGCCTACGAGCCCTGCAATGCCGTTGAAGCCTGATCGTGCGGAAGTCGCAGCGGCGCTCGGAGTCGAAACGAAAGGGCCAGGCAGAGCCAGCGACGACGCGCCAAACCCAATCGAATTCATTGGGAAGCGCGACTCGCTGCGCCTCATCCAATGGCGTCCGGGTATTGCCAAGGAAATTGTCGCCTTGCACGAGCCGATCGTTCTTGTGGGATCGCCAGCGGACGCGTGGACGGCCATGCGCGACTGGACTCCCGCGCACTTCACACAGCGGTTCGGCGCCAGCATGCAAGCGGTCCACCTGCTCAACGCGTCGCTGCCCTTTGTCTACGTCAACCCCGAGAAGCCCCTCATGCCTCTTTTGCGCTTCAAACCGGCTGATTTTCACGTCGAACGAATGAGCGTGTCCGCGCTCATGCGCGCCGTCGAGCGCAGCACTGATCAAGTCTACTTCAGCTGCGAACTGACCGAGCTCACGGGCTCAAGGGGTGGTCAAGGAATCAAAGACTGCCATCCCCTTGATGAATTTGTCGTGTCGTCCCGCTTCTCCGCACATCTGTGGGTGGGCGCAGCCAACGTCACGGCACACACACACTACGACGCGTACGCAAATTTCTATGTGCAGCTCGAAGGACGCAAGCGCTGGTCGCTCATCCACCCACAGCACACGCCCCTCCTACAACTTTACCCGTACCTCCACCCGTCGGCGAGACAAAGCCAAATTGACATCGACCACTCTGACTTCCCTCAAAAATTCGTCCAGCATGTCAGACAAAAAAATAAGCATCTCCCTATTCATTCTCTCACTCATTTTGATGGCTTGTAGGTCACGCTTTACGAAGGTGATGTACTCTATATACCCCCATTTACATTCCATCGTGTGCGCGCTCTCTCCCCCTCGTTCAGTGTCAACATCTGGAGCGACTCGTCTGAGATGGGCGCCGTGGACGAGTCGTATGCGACGCCCCTGCCCTTTGAAAGCGATTGGCCTCCTGCCGTGCGCAGTGCCGCTGTCCGCGGCTTCTTTGCGCGTCTCCTGTGCGACCTTTCATCTTCTTCCCCCTCGTCCCTTTCCGACAACGATGGCGAGCAGCATCCTTTTGATTTGGACCGCTGCGTGTCGGACCTGCGTCTCTTTGCGCAATCTCTCTTTGAGCAACGCTATGCTCCTCTCTTGCACACCTTTGTCGTGCCCTTTGACGCACACTCCGACGCCGACTGCCACCTTCCCACAACAGCTGCAACCACCGCGCTTCTTGCAGCTCCTCTCGCACGCAACCACGCTGCCATTGCAGCTCCTCTACGTACACTCTCGCCCCACATCCGACACATAGTCCTCGGCAATTTTCTCGAGGAGACACTACAATGGGCGGTCGGGGCACAGTCAGTCGCCTTTTTCCTGCACTCTTGTTTCTGACTACGATTCTCTGTTGTTTCGTTCTGCTCTCATACCTATTGTGAATGAAACAGAAACGTGTATATTAAATATAATTGTACTACAAGACGGAGTCGAAGTCGTCGCGTTCGTCATGATTGTTCAGATCCGCCAGTTCGTCGTAAAATTCCTTCACGACTACCTGACACTGCTTGGAATTGCTCATACTCTCAATAAAATCCCGTAACAGTTCCCGTTTGCTCAGTCCCTGTGAGAAGATGAAAAAAAAAAATTAAAAACGGCGTACGTTTTCCAGGTCACACACACACACACACACATTTCTTCATACCATTGTGTGCGACGCCCATTCGCCAGGAGCCAGCGACCCATCGCCGTCTTCCTTGTTCGATACACGGTCGCGTGCTCGGCCAATGAGGCCGCGGCACAAACTGTGCACGGGAATGCGGTACATGTCGACGTGCGCATCGCACTGCGCCAGTAGTCGTCCGAGTGCACATAGCCAGTAGCGATATTCGGAGCCACTGCGCAGTAGCTGCGCTGCCGCCATTTGCGACTGAATTAACGCCACGTTGCGTTGCAGCTGTGGCAGTTCGTTGGCCGATTGACTCTCGCGTGCTAGCACAAACGCATCGGCGCTCTTACAGCCAGACTCGGCCAGGGTTTGCAATCGTGCAACAGGTCCCATGGGCATGGACGACACGTCGGCAATGTAGCGCGGAATCGTTGCGTCGCCCACCAATACCCACGCACGCAACGCTCGGTGGTATACGTACGAGCGGCCCGTCGTGAGCGCCACCGTGGGATTGCCGCCCACAAGCAGCGTGGCACTGCGCACCGCCACAGACTGGTCTGCACACGCTGCAATGGGCGTCACCAGCACATTTTCGAGCTCACACGAGACACTAGAAATGTTCCACACGTTCACGAGACCCTTTGTGCAGACTGTCATGAGACGGTCACCGTCGGCAACCACAATGGCGGCCGGCGACGCAAGCTGCAGCGGCGGCAGCAAACGAACGCCACTGGCAGAAGAAAACACATTGACAGTCGAGTCGAGGCAGGCACAGACGAACCAGCTGGTGGCAGTGGCAAGTAGCGACACGGGCGTATTGAGCGTGAGCACCCATTGAGGCACACGCTCGCACGTACACTCAAGCTGACCTTGTGAGTCGGCGTTGGTGATCTTGAGAAGCGCTTCGCTGAGAGAGCGTGCGGGCAGTTCCGTCGACGAGGCAGTATTAGTGTACACGGGCACTTTGAGTGTGGCAACAAGCTCAGGTAGAGTGGCGGGTGGGGCAAGAAGCTCTTGCGATGAGGAAGCAGACGTGGCGCTGCGTGACTGGCGACCCCGCCCACCAGTGATCGCTGTGGTTCCGTTGTCACCGTTGAAGACTGCCGAACTGGCCGTGGTAGTTGACATGGACGTCGTGGTGGTGGGGGTGGAGGAGGAGCCAAGACGAAGTCTCTTGGCTGGCGGTGGCTTGTCGGCGGCCGAGTTGGACGGGGTCGATGACGACTCACGACGCCGAATGTTGACCAGGAGAGGTTCACCCGACGAGGGAGAAGACGAAGGTGCGACATTAATGATGGTGTTGTTTGCGGTGGATGTGCCACCAAAGTTATCGGTCGTGGTGGTTCCCGAGGCGGACGAGGAGGATTCTCGACCAAGAAGACGCGCCTCGAGACGCCCCATGTGTGTAGCGTCCGCCAGAGATGACGAAGTCGTAGGTGCTCGTGGCACACCGGCTGTTGCAGTAGTGGCGATGGGGGGGGTATTAAGCGAGCTTGTGCTAGGAGCATCGATAGGATTGTCCGGGGAAAAGTCCATTGCTGTAGCATTCATGCGGGTGTGGAGGGGCACGGGCGCTGCAAAGCCTAAGGGCACGTTGGAAGGCGCGACGCGCCTTCTGCCGTCCTTTGTGCGTGTCTCCACTTGCTTCTTAGCGACCTCTTGGGGCGTCGCTGCAACTGCACTGGCGGCAAGTTGTTGTTGCTGCGAAAGAATTTGCCTGCGCAATGAGTCACTGGCTCCCGCCCGCTGTGCCGCCACCTTGGCCTTGATTTCCAGCTGCAGCTGCATGGGTGACTCGGCCAGTCGCATGGCGACGGTCGAGCCGGCTGCACCCTGGGTCGCGTGTACACCGTACGCTTGACGCAGCGTCCGATCGCGTTCGTCGTCTGTCAGTGGCGCCGCGCCGAGATCGTCCATGTCGAACTCCACAAAGACAACGGTGCCATCGAGGGAGCAGGCAATGAGCCGTGCGGGCGAGCCTTCGCTCCACGCCAGGTCGAGCACGTCACGTTTGAAGATCTCGTCGATGACAATGAGCGGGCGTTCGCGCAACGTCGTCCACACGCTGATACGACGGTCTTTGCCGGCAAGCGCACACATGGCCTCGAGTCGCATTTTGGTGGAGGAAGCGGCATCGGTCGACCGTTTGCCCTTGCCCTTGCCCTTGCTGTGAATTTCTCGGGTCTGTCTCCAGATGGATGGGTGGAAGCGAGTCGCTATAACTGGTTCCGAATGGCCCACATAATTCGAGGTGGCATCCCAGAGATTACGAGAGACAATGGGCGCGACGGGAATGGTGTCGTTGTGGCCATGAGCAGCGACAATGAGGTCGCCGTGTGGTGCCCAGCTGGGACGACGAAAGAGAATGGAGCCGGACGAAGTGGCGAAAGGGTCGCGGATGTCTGTTTCAATGCCCCAGTCGGAGGTGCGCCAGACCAGAAGACGTCGATCGTCGCCTGCACTGGCGAGAAAGCGACCCACGGGATCCCAACAGATCCCTTTGACGTGACCTGTGTGGCCCGTGAGTCGTTTGACCTCGCGAAACGTCGGCAGTGTGGCGGTGGGTGTTGCCCACACAATGATGCTGGTATCAACACTACACGTCGCCAGGTATTGGCTGTCAAGGGACCAGGCGAGGTCCACCACGTCGCCCGAGTGACCACGCAACACATGCCGGCACCGCCAATTTTCAATGCTGTCGTTGCCCAGACTGCCGCCCATGGCGAAGTTGCCGACGCTTTGCATCTCTTGCCAGATCATGACAGTTTCGTCGTCGGAGGCGGTCGCCAGAAGACCCTCGGGCGAGAAGCGTGCAGTGTTGACAGAGCGCATATGATTCGGCAGAGTCGCCAGCAGTTTCGGAAGGGACTCGTCTGACTCTGCCTCGGCGCTCAGCAGCGGCGCAATGCTCCATATCTTAACCTGTGCATGACATTGAGATGGCAGTGAGTGGATACGTGTGGCTGGCTGGTGTGTGTGTGTATGTGTGTGTGTGTGTGTGGAGAGAGAGCGAAGGAGAGACAGAGAGGCGACTTGGCATCATCATGCCTCTCGCGGCGCAGCAGCGCGTCGGACGGACCCGCTGAAAGACCACAAGTGTGGGGAAAGGGTGGCAAAACTGGGCTAAGGCGCAAGGGGGCGGCTACGCCGTGCTGATGAGGGAAGTTGGGGCAAAGTCGCAAAACACACAGACACACCACACACACACACACACGCACACTGACAAAAAGGATGACGGTGAGCGGAGATGCAGCGGCAGCGCAGGCTGCACGCCACACGATCCATGGGCCTGGAGGCGTGCCAGCGGCCTGAGGGGATATTCAGGCGAGAAGAGGGCAAAATGCGGCCAAAAACGGACTTGTAAATGAAGGACCGTTGCGCGCGAGATAACCACACAAGAAAAAAAAAAAAAAAAAAAAAGACGTTGGAGCAAGACGGAATGAGACGAAGAGGGAAAAATGACCTTTCCATCGTGTCCCGACGTGACAAAGCGGCTCCTGTCTGGATGGATGTCCACCGAAAAGATGGCATCGCCGTTGTGCGACACCCACGACGGTTTCACGATGCGCATCGTCGACACAGACAGAAAGAGTGAGTATTACAATTCTATTTTACTCGTTTGATCTCGCCCCAGAAATGAAAACTGAAAAGACAAAAGTTCAAGATTAACTTATTTTTGATTGTGAGACTACACTCGGTTGCATAGTTTGCAGTGGGCACATGTCCGAGTTTGTGACATTGGTGCAATTGAGAAAACGGCAGGTTTGTCGAGGGGCGTTGTGTGCGCATGTCGAAACACCTCCAGCTGTGCTTAGGCGGCGCTTCGAGAGCGCGCTCGACGCCGGCGTGCGCTGCTGGACACTGGCGACAGCGACGACGACGATGATGATGATGATGTGCGGGTGCGCAAGACAGCAGCAGCAGCAGCAGCAGCAGCAGCGGCAGAGGAGCGCGCGAGTGTCTCTGACGCGTCCGTTCTGCCAACGCTGAGCGCTCCTGAAATTGCGCTTGTGCAGCGCCTTGTGACGCTGCGAGCACCCGTCTTTGCGCTGCAGTTCAAGAATGCGCATGTACGGACGGCGGCGTGTTTTGGTGCGCTGTTGCGGAGTGCTGATGCTTTGTTGTTGCATTGCAGGCGCAACTTGACTCGGACAATGATGTGCGCGACGTCATAGGAAATTTGGCGGCCGCAAAGCTTTTGGCACACGAGGACGATGTGATTGTGGCCATGGATCGTATGAAAATGCGCGAAATTCTCAAGGTGGCGAGAGGAAACAAGACGCGCTGTTGTGTGAATGATGGAGAACAACAGTTTAACTCGTCTTTGTGCATCGCATCACTGTAGAATGTGGCAGCAAACGCTGTCAATGTGTCAATTGTTGGGGGAAACACAGTGGATACGTCAGCAACGAGTATCGATGTGGAAACGGTACAGTGACCGCTCACAAAACAGGATTTTTACTCTAATTCTTTTTTTGGCGCTTGGTAGTTGGTTCTTTTGCCGACCGTCAAAGAAGCAGAGCGAAAAGCGACCAGTCAAGTACGGAAACCACTAGTGTGTGGGAGTTACTAAGTTATATATATGTATACTTATATGTATTTATATATATATGTGTGTGTGTGTGATAGGTTGTGCTTGATTTGCTGAGTGTGCAATCGGCCAAAGAGAAGTCTCTCTACGAGCGACTGAAGAGTCAGGGAGACTCAAACGTCAAAGAGTACTGTTCGCACGTCACAAGAGAGGTGCGGAAAAGACAAACAAGTAGATAGGACGCACGTTCATGTGTGTATATATATCTCATATGTGTGGATTAGGAGTGTCGGAAGGAGAGTCGTCGGTCCGATTGTCCCAAATTGCACTTTGTGAAAATAATTACGCCCCAAACCAATCCCGCACTGGGCGACTGCGCCTTTCTCAATGGCTGCTTTAACATCCAAAAGTGTCGCAAACTGTAAGCTGAAAGAAATGCAGAGACACAGAGAGCGAGAGAGGGAAGGAGAGAGACGGAGAACGAGCTGACTTTGTGGGTAGACACTACAAACTGGAGAAGGCAGCAGAGAAAGTGCCCCAAAAGGAAAGGTAGGCAAGCAAAAGAAAAAAAAGACAGAAAGGCTCTTATTGACGAGTCTACATATGACGCAGTGTTGTGACATCATCGCTGAGCAGTGTGTGTCCAGCACAGTGGGTCAACTGTGACGTGCGGACGTTTGATATGAGTGTGCTTGGCAAGTTTACAGTCATCATGGCCGATCCGCCGTGGGATATTAAAATGACTCTGCCCTATGGGACACTCACCGACGACGAAATGCGGTGAGACAAAGAGCGAAAGAATCGACACGCACAGAGAGAGAGAGAGAGAGAGAGAGAGAGAGAGAGAGAGAGAGAGAGAGAGAGAGAGAGAGAGAGAGAGAGAGAGAGAGAGAGAGAGAGAGAGAGAGAGAGAGAAACAAAGTGATAGAGAGAGAGAAACAAAGTGATAGAGAGAGAGAAACAAAGTGATAAAGAGAGAGAAACAAAGTGATAGAGAGAGAGAAACAAAGTGAGAGAGAAACAAAGTGATAGAGAGAGAGAGAGAGAGAGAGAGAGAGAGAGAGAGAGAGAGAGAGAGAGAGAGAGAGAGAGAGAAAGTGTGTGTGTATGTGTGTATGTGTGTATGTATGTATGTGTGTATGGATCTTTGTCTATTTGGTTTTGCGACTGAACTTATTCTCTCTCTCTCTCTTACATTTTGTTGTAGCGCTCTTGACATTCCAGCGTTGTGTGACAATGGAGTGCTGTTCCTGTGGGTGACGACGCGTGCTCTTGAGCTGGGCTACGAGTGCATGCACAAGTGGGGGTAC
Organism: Ministeria vibrans ATCC 50519; assembly: GCA_943704425.1. NCBI lineage: Eukaryota > Filasterea > Ministeriida > Ministeriidae > Ministeria > Ministeria vibrans. Next base: position 57,755 of record CALSCP010001443.1, on the reverse strand, counting down.
ACTCCTGTGCAGGAGCTTATTTGGATCAAGGTTTCCATGTTGCTTGAACCACATCACACTTATCCGTTTTTTTTTGTTTGTTTGCTTTTGTGTTTGTTTTTGTTTTCAAAGGTGAACCAGCTGCAGAATTTGGTTCGCAACGGACGGACGGGGCATTGGCTGAACCACACAAAGGAGCATTGCATTGTGGGAGTGAAGGGAGACCACTGGTCGACACTGCTCAACACGGGAGTCGATTGTGATGTCATTCTCGCTGAGGTCTCTTTCTCACTGGTGTTTCTGTTTTTTCACTACACGTTGCTCGACTGCCACTTTGTTTCTTTATTTTTTTGCTTCTTTCTCCCTCTTCTCACTGTATCACTTTTTTTTCTGTCTAATCTCTCTCCTTTTTTTTCTGTCTGTGTATAGGTGAGGGATACCAGTCACAAACCAGATGAAATCTACGGCCTGATTGAGCGTCTCGCACCGGGAGCAAGAAAGATAGGTACCGGAACACATGACACACAACAAGTACAATCGAAAACAATCTCTCACACAAATGAACATGTACACTCCAACAACGCACAACCGTACACGCATGCCCACCCGCAAAGAGATCTTTGGGCGGCAGCACAACACGCAGCCTGGGTGGGTAACGCTGGGCAATCAGCTTGACGGAGTCCATCTAGTCGAGCCCGAGTGCAAGCGCCGCTTTGCCCGCTCCTATCCCGACGGTCTATGAGACCCCTTCGAGATCATCCTGTTCATTTTTTGCTGTATATTGTAAGACAATGTTTGTTTTTTTATAGTCTGTGAGACCCCTTCGAGGTCATTCTATTCATTCCTTGTTGTTTAGAGTAAGACAATGCGTTTTTTTGTTTTCATTTAGAGGTGTGTGTTTACTTCCATTGGGCTGGAAAAAAATGATATTAAATTGGTCAGAGCTGTTTGTTAATCTTCTCGTAATTTGACATGTTTCGTTTCAAGATATCTTGACAAGGACCCTACACCATACATACATACAAGTCAGTGCTAAAGTGTCTCGTCGTTCCTCCTCTCTGGACTGACCATCAGACGGACAAATGAGGCGCGATCGAGTGCAACGCACTTGACATCTGTTTTGGCACTGATTGACGCCGCACGCGGCTTGTCCGTGATGAGCGACAGTTCTACAGCGAGGAGTGCGGTTTGATTTAGTAACGGGGGGAGGGAAGAGAGTGCGTCGCGGTGTGATGGAAAGTTTACCGCCAAAGTAACCGCCGGCGGCGTAACTGGCGACCTGTTCTTGTGTACGCGCCGAGTTGAGTTTGGTGGCAATGCAGTCGCCCGACTCGACAATGTAAAAGGTATTGGCCTGCGTGTCGCCCTCGGTGATGATGGTCGCGCCCGCGTCAAACACAACCGGTTCAAGAGCATCGGCGACCTTGCAGCGTTCGTGGTGCGTGAGCGACTCGAGCAGCGGCACGGACGCCAAAAAGGACTCGTACATGCGTCGCTTACGCGAAGTAGTGTCCATGAGGATACGACGGAACGACTGTCGGTCGACTGCCCAGCACAGCGAGTCGCGTGTTGCCACTACTGTTGCGGCGCGCGGTGCATTGTACATGAGCGCCAGCTCGCCAAAGGATCCACCATCATCAATGGTCACCACCTTCTTGCCGTCCACCAGCACGTCGAAGGTGCCGTCGTCAATCACATAGAAGTTGTCGCCTTCGTCTCCCTGCTTGATAATCTCTTCGCCCACCTCAACTTTCCTCTCGAACATCGCATCGACAACATCTGCAACAGAACACAACGCCATTCAGACAAACCGAATCTGCACCGCAACAGAGCGCAAGCAGCCCGTTGGCTGGTCGCATGGCCCAGCATGGAATGGAAGTGGGGCATGGGGAGGGCAAGGGGCGGCCGGGGAGGGCAAGGGGCGGCAGGGGCGCGTCCTGTCGGCGGTACGTCCGGACGGGGGTTTGTGCGCTGATCTCTCTCTCTCTCTCTCTCTCTTCTCTCTCTTCTTTGCACCTTTCAACTGCTCATCGTCGAGGTTGCGGAACAAGAGGTTTTTGGCAGTGGCAGCCGCAATGCGCGAACGGGCAGAATCAGACTTGGGAATGACGACCTTAAGAGAGAGAAAGAGAGACAGAAGAAAAAAACACGTCAGCAATTTTTTTTTTTTTTACCAAAAAGGTTAACGAACCTTTTCGACAAGATCGTGAGTTTCACTGGAAGGAGTCATGGTCTCTGCAGAGACGCTGCATCGGCGATTCTGGAATTGACGAGAGGGCGCTCAGCGACGACAGAATGAAGAAATAAGTTCAACCTTGCGAAAGTTTGTCGGGATCGACGGCATTGCACCCACTCCGTCTTCCATGCTGATGTTCGGATGTTGCTTATTGGTGGTGGTGACGCACTGTACGGAAGAAGATTAAGAATGGGTTTTTGAATATCTTTTTTGATCGTGTAAGAGAAGGTCAAAATATGTCAAATTGTCAATACTCAATAATCAATTTTTGTCTTGTCGTACCCTGGCATAGTTGCAGCCGTTGTCCGTTGACCAGTGGACTTGTTGAAGCACTTTTATCGCGATGAACATGCGTAAAATGTCCGAAGAGGACAGACTCAACGTCTGTCGCAAGTACGCGTACGGCTCGCTGCTTGCCTTGCCCTGGCTCGGTCTTGTTAACCTAGTGTGGTTCTGGCGCGTCGCCAATGAGCCGTCTGCCAACCGTCTTTTCAAGAAATGTAAGTTGTAAGTTCCAAAGATGTTTTTGCTGTGCAGGTTGGCTCATCGAGCGGGTCCCTTGGTGCCTTGCTGGCGTCCGTGGAGTGTTGAGGCTGAAGAGGAGTCATGTCTAGGGAGCGTTGTGGGTTTTTCTTGGCGTGACACAATGGATTTTTCGTAGACATGGCCATTTCGGCGTTTAGTGTGGTCTTCTGGCTCGTCTGTCTGATCGTATGGGTTGTAATCTACCAGGTAGGTGTCTTGTCTCAAGTGTCACGCGATCTCACTGTGCTGTGTAGAAGAACTGGGAGAGCTGGGGAGTGTTTGGCGAAAACATCAGTCTCGTCGTGCCCAAGGGTCAATAGACGCCCGCTGCGCAGCCGCATGGGGGTGGGGGGTGGGCTCGAGCGCCGGCGGTCCAGCCCGGAGGAATTGGTTGTTTTTTTTTTGTTTTGTTTCACATACACCTTTAATTGCAACTGTACAGAGAAGAGAGTCGTGAGGTGTGTGCTTGCCATCTGCTGGCTGTGATCAGAGGGCATTGCGCTGTCTTCTTGCCACGCACTCGACACCCACGAACCACCCAGACAAACAGGACAACTCAATCGCTTATAAGATAGTATAAAGACAGATCGCAATTTTGTTACAAATGTATGTGCAAGAGACCACTGGTGTGTGTCCATCACTCAGCTGCCGGCCCTGAGGACGTCTTGTACTTCGAAGGAAGCGCAGGAAGCCCGAGAAATCGAGCGTAGGTTCCGTCAGTGAATTCTCGAAACTACTCAGAGATTTCGTCGTGTCAGAGAAAAATATCACACACAGACCATTGCGGCTGACCTTCGTAGAGCAATCAGGCTCGCCGCTGTCGGGGTATTCAAATAGAAAGGTCATGTAGAAGCTCAGGGCTGTCAGGAGGGTACAGCGGGTGAGGAGTGACAATGGAGAGGAAAGTCTCGAACCAAATGTTGAAAAGTACACGAAACACCGTGCTTCCCGCATGCGTCGTGGGAACAATGGAACATACTGGCCGACGCGCATCTTGACAATCAACAAAAGACTAAAACTTAAAATTAAAAGTTAAAAGTTAAATCAATGTAATCAATTCGATCTTATTGTACGGAACAGCACAGCACAACTCATTCGACCCTCATTAGTCATTAAATAGGGTGTAAAAGAGTAACAAGGTACAGGACTCAAGAAACATTATAGTGAAAGATGTGAAGATACTCTTTTGTCAAGACACAAAATTCGTGCAAAAATCACAATGATACTTTTGTTGTTGAATCATATTTCAGAACAGAAGAATGTCACGTGTTACAATCGTCACCATTGAACTATATAAAAAAAAAGATTTTTATATGGAAGTACAAACTACTTATACAAGTTTCGATCGACGCGACAAAGACGACCCGCCGCCCCTGCTGGCGCCACGCTGGTCAGGTTTGTTGTGGGCATTCGGTTGGCGGCCACTGCGATGCATGTGAGGACGCTCCAAAGTCGCAATTCGTGCCTGAAGTTGTTCAATGTGGCGGGTCGCCGCAACAAGCTGTGTCACCAGTTCGGCGTGCGACTGCGTCGAGAGAGCCGCTTCAAGCTGCTCCGTGGTGTTTTTCGGGACGCTCGTCGCCGCCGCAAGAGGTGCAGTGGCTGGCGCAGGCAGGATGGAAGGGCGTTCGCCACGCAGTGCGGGTGGAACGTATAACTGCGGCTGAGGAGGGGAAACAGCTGCCAGAAGAGGGGCGCTTGGTTCGGCGGCAAGACCCGGTGGAGGCGCTAAAACGGGCGCAGTTGCCACTGGAGCACCAACAGCGGATGCACGCCCGGTTGCTGTTTCCACAACAGCCGCCATAGCGGTCGCACCAACTGGCGTGTCGGCCACCGTGTCCAATGGTGTACTCTTTGTCTTTGACTCAGTCGTCTCTGCTGGCACAGCCACTTTAACTCGTTTCGCCTTCTTTTTGGCCTTTCCTGCGCCAGTCGCCTCCCCTTCGCCTTTCACCACCATCTCCAACACTGCCGCCTGCTCCTCATCCTTGCGCCTCTCCCGCTCTCGCTCTTTCACACTCCTCTTCACCCGCTCCGCCGACACAATCGCCTCCCATTGCCGCAGGCCGCCCATCCACGCGCTCTTCACTCTCTCCGCTACGCTCCGCACTCGTTCCATCACGGGTCCGGACTCCATTGCCGCCCCAACGCTCCCCACTCGCTCTCCTCGAATATCCTTCGCAAGCTCCTCCATCGCCCTCCCTAGAGCCCCATCCAACCACTCCCGCTCGCGCACACTCAATCGCACGCCCTCTTCGCACAGTGCAACAGTCGCCTCGCGACGTGCCTCGGAAATGCGCTGTTCGCTCTTGCGCAGTTGTTTGCGGAACTCCTTATTGCCCACCAGTGTCGCCTCCTTGTCACTCAGCGTCGCACTCTCTTGCACAGTCGTTTCCAATCGGTGCAACTACACACATCAAGCAACCCAGTATAAATACGATACGATACGGATGAATCATAATTTTACCGCCAAGTTGATCTTGTCCGTCTTCTCTCGCAGTGTCTCCAGCACTTTCGCAATGGCTGCCGCTCTCTCCTGGTCAATTGGCTCCAAATCAATCAGTCCTTTGACTGTTATCATCATTAAGAAGGAGGAGGTGAGACAAGAATTGCACAAGCGTTGCAAAAGTATGTACCAAAGGCAAACGCATCGGGTGCGTGTTGGGCAACCCGCTCAGCCAGACCCGCAAGTTGCTCAGGCCAGGCAAACAGTTGTGCCCGCAGTCGTTCGCAATAACCGTGGAATACCTCGTCGACCTCGCTCGCTCGTTCTCGTTGAGCCGCTGTAAATAATAAAATTAAAATTAATTAAGATGTAAGATGGCACGGCGAGAGAGAGAGAGAGAGAGAGAGAGAGAGAGAGAGAGAGAGAGAGAGAGAGAGAGAGAGAGAGAGAGAGAGAGAGAGAGAGAGAGAGAGAGAGAGAGAGAGAGTGAGTGAGTGAGATGTGTCAAACTTAGCAAGTCTACCCTCTGCGCGGCCGTGCCACCACAGGAGCACCACTGCCCTCATTCAGCGGGACTGGACGCTCTACGTCGTCCTCGAGGCCGCCGGATCTCAAGGCAATGAGAGCCCCAACGCCCAGACACGCAAGAAGTAAGAGAAGCGTTGCCGTGCGAAACTATGATAACAGTGATAACGGTCAACGACCAAAATGAAAAGGCACATGACCCGCGCCCGTTTGCGGATCTTACTCTGATGGCCATCACCGATGCTTGAGATCTTGAATGGTCGTAAAAAGATCAAGAAAAAAAAAGTGTGACAAAAATGAAAATCTCAACATAATTATTTTTTGGGTCTCACTCAGATCGATTTAAATATAAATACGGACAAATGCACAAGCGAGAAAGAATATCAAAAATAGTCCAGATTAATCATATTAGTTTGTAGCATGTTAGTATCACTATAGTATTGTGTGTTTGCAGGTGCTTTCCCCGCTACATCAATTGTAAATACAAAAGAAGGTGCTCAACATTGTTATAATATTATTCATTCATTCACTTTCACAAGTCCGAGTTGGAAATCTCCGAATTCTTGCAGGGCAACACCCCTGAGCCACTGTACATTGCGCTGTAGGAAGGAAAGTTGTTGGGACGGACACAGCCGGTGAGATTCGAGTTGAGTGCGACGTTGAGAAACCGCAGACGCGGGAGATGCGAGAGAGCGCGCGGAATGGTACCGCTGAGCTGGTTGTCCTGCAGTTGTGCATAGTCAAGCAGCGTGAGTTGACCCATCAACTCGGGAATGGCTCCCGTAAAGGCATTGTTGAACAGATCTATCTTGCGCAGCATCGGCCAATCTGTGCCAATCCAGTCCGGTATGGAACCCGACAGATAGTTTGCGTCCACCCAGAATTTCTCAATCTTCCTCCAGTTGCGCAGTGAGTCCGGAATGGGGCCCGCAAGAGCCAGCTCGCGGCACAACCAGGACTCTTCCGTTGCGTACTCAACCGCAGCCTGGTAGAGCGGGCGACAGGTGTCGGGCGGGACATCGGGTGGCGGACACAACACTGCCCCGTTCTGGAAGGACACAAACACTCGCAGGTTCACAAGCGTACCCCATTCGGTGGGGATGCCCGTGTTCATCATGCGGTTGCCACTCAGCTCAAGGCGCAAGAGCGACGTGAGGTTTCCAATGCATGGCGGGAGAGCACCCACATACGAGTTTATCAGACCCAACAACTTGAGGTTGGGCAGGCGGCAGAGCGGCGTGAGCGTGTCGAACGGAATGAGTGAAGCGCCAGAGCTGAGATCCAGCGCTTGAAGGTTGTGCAGCAGTGCGACGTCGTCGGGGACGGTTGGACCCGCACGCATAGCAAGAAACTCCAGCTTGCTGAGCTTTGCAATGCCCTCGGGCCAACCGCCCCTCATTCTGGGATTCTCGCTCACGTCGAGGACGCGGAGTTCACTCAAGTCGGTGATGCAGGGTGGCAGACCTTGGCGGACGTTGGCATGGCGCAGCACGAGGCCGACGATTCGCAGGCGGGTAATGGTACTGCCGCCCTCTTGTTGCTGCTGCTGCGCCTTGCAAATCACATTGGCACACGAGCACGGTCTGTCTCGGGCCCGGCTGCACACCTTCCAATGAGCGCCGCCGGTCGCATCATACAGGCATTGCCAGGCGGCGAGGTCGGAGGAAGCCAATGCGAAACGGTTGTCATGGCGATTGCGGTCACGATCGCGCACGGCGAGGTGATAGGCGGGGAGCAGGGGCGCCAACAGCTCGTTTCCAAATGCAACGCGGCCCTCGGGGCTCGCGGCGACCTTTTTTCGGACACGCAAGAAGTTGCGGGCAATGTTCGAGGCAGAGCTGTCGCGGTCGCTTCGGGCAAACGTGCCGTCGTCGTACGCCCGCAGCGCGTCAAGAAGGTCTATCGACGCCTGTGAGCATGCACCCGTGGTGCAGGGGCGCTCTCTTCCCTCCGTGTGCTCTAGCCACTGCTTTTCCACTTTGAAAAATCGTGGAATTTGAGCTTGGCATCCAGTATCGTCATAAAAGCTCTGAAACTCTTCTCGCTTCTCACGCCAATTCGTTAACAGGCCAGGAGAAATTGCCTGAGAGAACCCTGGCGCAAAGGAAACGGCGATTATGACAATGATCGCCACACGAAAGGACCGACGAACCATTCAACAATAATAACCGAATAACGAATTACCGAAAACGCAAAATGACAAATCCGACAGTGATTAGGGTTATAATAATAACGAGGCTAATTGCGTTCTGCTCATGAGCTCTTTGCGTTCGGTGTTGTTGGCTTGTCGCTTGACTCACTCGCTTTTCGTTTATTATACAAAGTAAATTGTGAAATTGGAAAGGTCTTCATTTGTGAAATAGTACTTCATTCTATAATCTAAGTAGCAGTCAGTCTGATCACAGTCTGATCATAGACTCTGAGTCAGACTGTCTCAGACAGACAGAGTCAGACTGTCAGTCGTCAGACAGAGAAGCAATAATCAATATTCCCTTTAAATTTAAAGGGCCAAAAACGGCAAAGGATGATCAACTGTTAACTGATCAACTGTTAACTGATCAATAATAAGAATTAAGTCACTTATTTCTTAATTCTTACTCCTTTGCGACACTATGAACGAATCGGCGCTGATTGAACTGTCCCAGAAGCACCCACGCACCACCGACGCGCCCTTCTCGTACGGCACAGCGGGCTTCCGCATGCGCGCGCACTTGCTTCCGCCCGTTGTGTTCCGCACGGGCCTCCTTGCCGCCCTGCGCAGCCAGTATCATAACGGTGCTGCCATTGGCGTCATGGTGACCGCGTCGCACAACCCGCCGCCGGTATGTTTTCCTTCGTGTGAGCCCTTTTGACGATTGTGCGTTGTGATGACTGTAGGATAACGGTGTCAAACTCGTCGATCCTCTTGGCGAAATGCTGGAACAGTCGTGGGAAGCGTACGCAACTAGATTGGCCAATGCGACCAGCGAGCAGGAGCTCGTACAAGCGGTTGCGGCGGTCGTGAGTGCCGAAAATATTGACCTCGCTGTTACGCCTAAACTTGTCGTCGCTCGTGACACTCGGTACGTGCCGCAAAGGCGATGCAGACCTACCAGGGTGAAGTGTTGGTGGATTATCTTTTGTTTCCATGCCGTAGGGAGAGTGGCCCGGCGCTTGTGGCGGCGCTGGTGGACGGCGCGAGTGTTCTTCAATCAGTGGTCGACAACCGCGGTGTGCTTTCGACGCCTCAGCTGCACTACATGGTGCGCTGCCTCAATACCAATGGTGTTTTTGGCGAGCCCAGCGAGGATGGCTACTACGCGAAGCACGCCAAGGCGTTTCAAGCGCTCGTGGCGGCGTCGGGCGCCAAGGGGACGCGACGTGTGTTTCTTGACGGTGCCAACGGGGTGGGCGCGAGCAAGGCCAAGGCACTCGCCGTCCACCTCACCTCCACACCGCTGCTCATCGAAGTGAGCAACTCGGGTGAAGGCGCCAATGAGGAGCTCAACAGCGGCTGCGGTGCGGACTACGTCAAGACAAACCAGCGTGCGCCGACAAGTATGGCGTCGGCCATGCTCGCGTGCGACGCCACCACTGCCTGTGCGAGTGTCGATGGTGATGCAGACCGCCTTGTCTACTTCTACCAGAACGCCCAAGGTGCCTTCCGTCTGCTTGACGGCGACAAACTGGCCACATTGGCCGCGGTGTACCTCAGCGAGCGACTCAAGTCCGCGCAACTTAGTCTCTCACTGGGTGTCGTCCAGACGGCCTACTCTAATGGCGCAAGCACAGACTATCTTCAAAATGTTCTTGTAGGAGACGAAAACAAAAAATATATATGTGTGTTTGTGCGTGTGTCTTTGTGGTGTGTCTTTGTGGTGTGTCTTTGTGGTGTGTCTGTGTGAGTCTTTGTGTGTATTCACGCCTGTTATGCATCTTAGGGAGTCTCTGTGGCAGTGGCCAAGACGGGTGTCAAGTACGTGCATCATGCAGCACTTGCGTACGACATTGGGATCTACTTTGAGGCCAATGGACATGGTACTGTGCTCTTCTCCCAAAACGCCCTTTCCGCCATTGAGTCAGCGACGAAAACTGACCCGTAAGTGTGTGACAGAGCTCTCTCTCTCTTCTAACTGGAGTGCAGAGTGATATGGACTGAAACTGTCGTCTCTCTCTGTTTTCTTTTCTTTTTACTTGCGCATTTGTTGCAGGAGCAATCAGGCAGCACAGGACCTCCTGAACATGTCTGTGCTGATTAACCAGGCAGTGGGCGATGCACTGTCGGATCTGTTGATGACCGAGGTCATTTTGCTTGCCAAGGGTTGGTCTGCCGCTGACTGGGACGCTCTCTACACTGAACTCCCTAATCGCATGCGCAAAGTCACTGTACGCCTCATTCATTACTTGTCTGTGCATGCGCATGTGCATGTGTGTGCATGCGCATGTGCATGTGTGTGTGTGTGTGTGTAAACGTTTTTCATAGGTGTCGGATCGAACCTCAGTCAAAGTGTCTGCAACGGAGACGGAAGTGCTCGAGCCTAGTGACGTCCAGGCAGCAATCAATGGTGCAGTGGGACAGGTGGCCAGTGGTCGCTCATTTGCACGGTACGTAGTGCAAACGCAGTGTTGACTGTACATCACACAGATTTGATCTCTTTCTTTCCATCACTTTGTTTCTTGCCCCCTTCTCTCTCCCTCCATTACTTTGTTATTCTCCCTCTTCTCTCTCTCTCTCTCTCTCTCTCTCTCTCTCTCTCTCTCTCTCTCTCTCTCTCTCTCTCTCTCTCTCTCTCTCTCTCTCTCTCTCTTTCTTTCTTTCTCTCCCTCTCTCTCTCTCACACACACACACACAACGAATTCGAATTGATTCTCCGTGCAGTCCGTCGGGCACTGAGGATGTCGTGCGTGTGTATGCTGAGGCAGCCACCCAGCAGGAGGCAGACCAGCTCGCCATTGACGTCTCGTGCATAGTCTATGATTTCGCTGGAGGTACCAATCACTCGCACTTTATCATAAAATTGTCCAATTTACACACACTGACTTGTTTTTAGGAGTTGGCGAACGACCCGCATAAATCATCAGTGAAATACTTTATATTATTTTATTTATAACAAAATAATAGTAATACTATAATAATAATAATTATTGTTATTATTATTTTGTCCTAACACCATTCGAAGACAATTATAAACAGTTTGCATTGCACAGCACTCACAAAGATACTCTACATCGGCTCGTCGATCTTGAGAAAGCCTTCGTTGACGCGGGAGGCGGCACAGGTAACTGCGTCGTGCCACACGGGCGGCATGCGCCCAATCCACTGCCGCAGAGACCGCTCCAAATTGGGAGCCAGTGTCGTGCTTGCGTGCTGTGCATTCTGAAGAATCAGCTTGGCCAGTCGTTTGTCTATGATGCCCATTACAGTTATATTGTATATGGTGGAGCAGTTTTGAATTGCGTTGTGATATACCTTTGAGCGGCGACGCTCTGCGCACAAGGACATCGACAAAATGACGAATGGCGCGCGCACAACACTCGGCAATGAAAAAGAGCAGATCTGAATTCTCACATTTGGCCGCACAGCGCTTGAAGCGCACAAGAGCATTGGCAAAGTTGAGTGTGCTAGTACACAGTGTTTGTTGTGCGGTACTGCTCTTGCGCACACTCGCAGGAGAGAGACAGTCGGTGGACTCATCTCCCAAGCGCATCAGCGCACTCTCTTCCACCGCAGCTGTAAAAAAGAGAGAGAAAAAAAAGAAAAAATAGAAAAGAAAAAAAGCAACTGTGTGTGAGCATGACATGCAATGGAAGAGATCCTACGTTGCCATGTCTCTGCGGCAATGTCCTCTTCCATCGCAGTGAGTATTCCTGTATATTCCCGTTCGGCGCTCGCACGAATGTCCACGTAGAGAATGCGCTGCAGCACAAACACCAGATCGAGACCCACATACTCCTGTAGGGTCCGCATGTGCTGCGCCACCGCAATCTGCGCACACTCACAGACAACTGAGAAGGGATTTCGGTGGAACACCTACGGAGTCATGCAGTGTGAGCAAGAAAGGCTGAGAGAGTGACAGAGAGTGAAAATGCTTGCGTGAGGGAGAGTGAGGATGCACAAGTAAAAAAAAGAAAAATAAGCGCTTCTTGACCTGCCATGAGAAGACCTCTGAGAAGCACTCAAGCTCCCCAATAGCCCACACAACCAGAATGGACTGTCCTTCGGGCTCGGGAAACAGTTCAAGGTACTCTCGCACAATGTCAGTGATGCCCGAGACAAATGTAGAGCCAAGAGCGTCAATGTACGCCTGAAACATCACATTGTTAGTCACACTCTCAATATAAAAACTGCGTTTCTCTCTATTTTCTCTCTTTCTTTCAATATAAAAACTACGTCTATCTGTCATTTCTCTCTTTCTTTCTTTATCTCTCTCTATCACTTTTTTTCTTTTTTCCTCCCTTCTATTTCTTCTCAAAATCTCTGACTCATATTATTGATTCGTACTTGAGCTGTGTGATCCATTTTGAGCACTTTGAGACGGACTCTAAGTCGCTGTGCAGCCGCAACGAGATGGAGGTGGCGAGCACGGTCGACATGGCCAAGCTGTCGGAGCACCGCGACGCCCGTGCGCAGGGCCCGCCCGCCCAGCATAGGCTTGCGCAGCTCACGTTGTACCGTCTCAGCCAATAGTACTGCCCGCTCGTCCAGTGCCCCTTCCATGTGCATCCGCACGGGCGACAACGCTTGCTCCCCGAGAAACGCACGCGAGCGCAACACAAGTGCCGCGGCCGCTTCAAAGTCACGCTGCGCAATATGCACATCCAACTCATCCGGCATCTCCATGATCCACGGCGTCTCCAGAATGCTTGCGGCCGCCTCGCCCGCCTCCTTGTGCCGCTTGTAGCTTTGGACCCGCTTGTACTCGCGTCGTCGCTGCTGCGCTGCACGCTCCTCAGCCTCTAAACGCATTTGATCGTGTGCACGTGAGCGCTGCTGAGCCTTGTCAAACGCCGCTAGCCACTGTGCCTTCTCGTCTCGCGAGACTGTGTTGAAGGCGTGGCGGGTGGGCGTGAACACCTCAAACGCATTCTCCGCATTGAGCGATGGCGGCATGTCGACAACGGAGAGATCGCGCAAGGAGACAACGCTGTCTGCGCGCCACTGCGTCTCCGTTGTGTGATGTGAGGAGTTGCCACGAAGCAGGGTGAGCAGACGCGAGTGGGACGGACGAATAGGCACAGCAGGAGGAGGGGAGACGAGCTCCAGGTTCATCCCCTTCTGTTGTAATTGCTGTTGCTGCTGCAGTGAAGTGGTTGATACCACACTGGATGTGCGGCTGTTGAGACCTGACCCACCACCAGCAGTGGTCGTGCCGCCGCCCAGCCGTCGTTTGACGCCACTCAGCAGTCCATGTTTGCCGGAGATGCTTGTCGAAGACAGCTCTTGTCCATGCCCCTCGTCCATCTGCTGCTGTTGCTGTTGTTGCTGTTGCTGTTGTTGCTGTTGTTGTTGTTGTATACTGCTGCCGCGTTTGTTGCCCTTGTGTGGCGCAACCTCGACAGCAATGAGGAGAAGGTCGCTGAAGAGCACCAGACGAACAATGCGCGTAACCTCGCGCGTCTCCGGGTCCATCTCGGTCGCCATGCCCTCACGACGAAGTGTACGCGACTTGTTGACGGGAAGTAGACGTGACGTGCCGTCGATGCGCGCGAGAACACGCTCGCAAGCCACAATCGACGCGGGATCACGCGTCTCCAACAGCTCATCGTCCGTGCCATAGGCGGCACGTTCGCTCACACAGACATTACTCACCGACTGGATGATGTCTGTCTGCTCGTGAAGCAGCATGCGAAGGCGCGACATGTCTGTCTCGAGCGTCGCAATGTTCTTGGCAGTCGTAATGAAAGCGGTGTAGTTTCGATACACATTGCGCTTCAACGCCTAAAAACCCCCCGAGCAAAAAAAAAACACACAGAATGAGCATATTCTACCACGCCACTAGCGCGCATACCTGAGCAACCTTCTTGTGCTCCCGCTGAAGTGCGTCGCGCTCGTCCCGCAGTGCCGCAGCAGGGTCGTCTACGCAAAAACATGAAAATACGTTTTATGGTCCTGGTCCATTGGCCCTCTTGTCTTACCTGGAGCGTGACTGTGCGGATGAGTGGTGGAGACAGAGGGAAAGTGCGAGTGTGTGTGAGTGTGTGAGTGAGTGAGAGAGTGAGTGAGTGAGTGAGTGAGTTAGTGAGTGAGTGAATGAGTGAGTGAGTGAGTGTGTGTGAATGTGTGTGTGTGTATGTGTGTGTGAGTAAGTAAGTAAGTGAGTGAGTGAGTGAGTGAGTGAGTGAGTATGTGTGTATAGGTCTGTGTGTGTCAGTGTAATTCTACCTTGCCACTTGATGAATGTGAACGTCGGGCGAAAATGACTTGGCTCGAAAAACTTTTATACGGTGTTCGTCGAGGGGCTCCGCAGTCGGAGGTAAAGGAGTCAATGGGGTCCCTGGGGGCTCCATAGGAAGAAAAAAATGAATGCCTATGTATAATAATTAGTCGCTTTACTCACTATGTGAATTGAGTGATGGGTCACTCACCTTTGATCTCTGAGTAGGTAGTAAAGTCACTGTATCACTGACACAGGGACACCGGACACCCACTGTGTCAGTCTGTCTTCTAACAGAACTTCGAAGTGTTTGATCAGACAGCACTGCGATCACTGCGAAATATGATCAATCGCCAATCAATGAGTTCAATCAATAATATTCCAATAATAAGCAACCCCCCGCCGTGGGAATATGCTCTGGCTGACCGCCCTGGCGTGTCTCCTGCCCGCCACTCTGGCAGCCATCCGGCCCGACGTACTGGAGAGTATGGAGACGGCCCAGAGGGAGTTTGAAGAGTACTACAGCGCTCTCGAGTGCGACTGGGCGCCTCCGCGCTACCCCGCCCTCGAAGCGGAGATGCTCGAGTCGTGTGAGTCGACCGCCTGCGTCTGCGGCGACGTGCGCCAGTGCGACTTCATGACGTTTGACCTTGTCGACGAAATGAACAAGGTGACCGACTACAAGGCGGAGCGTGGCGCCAAGGCGCTGCTGGGGTCGTCGTTGGCGCGCACCTTTGCTCGCCTCCGACGTCACGTTTACCGACGCCCGCACGGCCGCACCGCCTACGCCAACGAACTCCTCGAACCCACCATCACAGCCTACCACCTGTGGCAGCGTGATCAGCGTCGAGCGGCCGCGTCGAGCGCCGAGCGGAGCGCTGAGAACGCACTGCCCCTCAACGAAGCTGACTTGGCTGCCTTCCAATGCTTCTACGACAGCACGGAGGGGGAACAGTGGCGCGTCTGCCGCAACGGTCGCGAACAGCCCTGCCGCTGCTCCAACATCATCTGTGAGGTTCACGACAACCAACGCCGCATTGTGGGTCTGGCTCTGGCCGACGTACGTCTTGCTGGCGAGCTGCCCGACTGTGTCACCGACTTGACTCTCCTGCGCGTCCTCGACCTCAACGGTGCTGACTTCCTGCCCCGCTGGCCCGTGGGCATTGGTCGTCTTGCACACTTGCAGCTTCTCAGCATGCCACCGCCCGCACAGGAGACTCCCGACGAGGTTGCCAACCTCACCAGCCTGAAATTTCTGTCGCTGTCCAACTCGCAACACGACGACCATCGTGGCTCCTTCGACACCATCGCTCCCATCTGCCGTCTGCCCAATCTTCTCTCGCTCTACCTGCAAAATGGCTGGGATGGTGCCCTTCCCGAGTGCATTGCCAACCTGACCACCCTGCTCCGTCTCGACCTGTGCTCCAACCACATGTACAACACAGGCATCCCCGCCGCCTGGGGCACCGGCCTCGTCAATCTGCGCTCCTTCATCTCCTTTCAGAACGGCCGCTTTGAATGTCCACCCAGCGACAGCGACAGCGGCATTGACTGCACCGCCCTCTACCAGTCGACCGTCGAGTATGCCGCCGAGGCCGTCTGGATGTGCCGCAACGTATCCCTCTCGGGACCCCTTCCCGACACCCTGCGCAACTGGAAGAAGATTGAGAAGTTCTGGGTGGACGCCAACTATCTGTCGGGTCCCATTCCCGACTGGATTGGTACAGACTGGTCGCAACTGCGCACTCTCGACCTGTTCAACAATGCGTTTACGGGAAGCATTCCTGAGTCACTGGGACAGCTCAACCAACTGGAACAGGCGCAGCTGCAGGACAACCAACTCACCGGTGACATCCCGCAAAGTCTCGTGCGTCTTCCGCGCCTGGCCCTTCTCCACGTCGCTCTCAACACTCAGCTGACGGGCTGTCTTCCCGCGTCCACTCCCGACCGTATTGTTGTGCGCACCGCTACCCACACCACTCTGTGTCCTTCTCACGACGACTTGTAGTACACTGAAAACAATACTAAAAAAAACATAATAATATTATTTTATTATAAATGTTTACAGTTCAATGTTGTTATGCTTCGCACACTGAGCACTCTGCAGTGAATCTGACACGCGTGAGCCACTGAAGACAATCACCCGCCGCAACCGCCCGTGTGCCTCCCGCAACCGCTCTCTCTCTTCCCCTTCCCACCACTCCCACTCCCACTCGTCTTCTTCTTCTCCTTCAGGTTGTTCGCTCTCCTGCTCGCTTGCTGCTGTCTCCGTCGCGTGTGCTACACACCCCATCAGTTGAGCGTTGAGTGCAACATTGAGCAGTTGCAGACGTGGGAGACGCGCGAGACTTTGCGGGATATCACCGGTGAGTTGGTTGTCCTGCAGCTGCGCCTGTTCCAGTTGGTTGAGCTGTCCCAGTGACTCGGGAATGCTTCCCGTAAACGCATTGTTGAACAGGTCAAGAGTGCGCAGCTGCGACCAGTCTGTACCAATCCAGTCGGGAATGGGACCCGACAGATAGTTGGCGTCCACCCAGAACTTCTCGATCTTCTTCCAGTTGCGCAGGGTGTCGGGAATGGGTCCCGCGAGAGAGAGCGCGCGACACATGAAAGGCTCGTCGTGCACATACTCGACGGAAGTCTGGTAGAGGGGACGGCAGTCGGAGGAGTCATCGGGAGGACAGGATGTGCGGCCGTTCTGAAAGGAGATGAAGGTGCGCAAGTTCACAAGGGAGCCCCAAGCGGAGGGAATGCCCGAGCCCATCAGGTGATTGCCGAGCAACTCGAGACGAAGCAGAGTGGTGAGATTGGCGATGCACTCCGGGAAAGGACCGTGGAAGCCATTGACAAGATGCAGCGACAGAAGATTGGGCAGGCGACAGATGGGCTTGAGGTAAGAAAAGTACACCTTGTCCGACGGTCGGTGGCTGTACACGTAGAGGTCGAGCGAACGCAGACTTGTCAGTTGGCTGTACCCCTCGGGCATAGGCGACGGCGACGGGGGCATCACAAGCACCTCGAGGTGCTGTAGATTTCCAAGGCTCGGTGGCCATGCATCTATGTTCAGGGGATTAGTGGAGACGTCGAGGACGCGTAGTTGCGTCAGGTCCGACAGACAATCGGGCAGGTGGCCGGTCAGACGAGCCGACTTGAACACAAGACCAACGATGCGTCGCTCGTCCCCTTGCACCTCGCACAGAACATTGGAGCAGGCGCAGGGATCGAGAGAGCCGTTCTTGTGTCGGTGGATTCGCCCACACACGTGCCACGTGGGGCCGTTGGTCGCCTCGTAGAAGCACTGAAACGCTCGCAAATCGTCGGCGTTGAGTGGCGTTGCGTCTTCCATGGCAGCCGCAGCCTTGCCGGCCTTGTGGCGCTTGCGGTTGCGCTTGAACAAGTGATAGGCGGGCACACACCGTAGAAGCTGGTCATTGGCAAACGCATAGCGGCCCTCCTTGCTTCGTGTGACCGTCTCATACGCTTTGCGAAAATTTCGTACTATCTCCAGACCGGACGACGTCTCAGTATTGTCTTCGTGTTTGCGCACCGTGTCCACCAGCTCAAAGGTGCGCTCGGGACACACCTCTGGTGGACACACGCAGTCGAACCCCATGCATTTGCGCAGCAGTTCGTCTTCCAGTGCGCCGTGGTGCTCGACGCCAATGCGACACGGATGACTTGTCGAGAGATACTCACTCAATTCGGCGCGAGAGGTCGCCATCTCTTCGCGCACACTCTCCATCAGCATGCTCGGCGGAGATGTTCTTGTCGATGAGACGACACCAAGCAGTGCGATGGAGAGTGTCGCCGCCACAATGAAGCGCATTGCATCAAAAACTGTGTGTGAAACTGTAAGTAAGATATTCGTTCTTAATAAAGCTTGAAGACGAAACCCCTTCAAATCATCGACGATGAGGCCGGATCATGGACAGATGCCCGATCAAGTGTGAACTGATCATATCTTGCGATGCACACTGCTGCATGCACGATCCTTTTCCCGTTCAGCTTTTCTCTTAGGGGATCGCCCGATGTGCCTTCGGTTCCTTTTTTTACACTTTGCTACACACAACGCCACAGCACGCTGAAACACCCCTCCAAGCCTATCACGTGCATACTACACCAATGCACTAGACCACTGCATGCAAATCAGGGCTCGCAACACGCGCGATGCGTCTAATCGAGCGTCCTTCCGACATGATCAAGATTGTGACGTGACACATGCAACAAGCAAATAAATAATACTGAATGGACAACTCACACAACTCACAAAGTCACAATCACCACTATTGTTTCTTCTGCTGCTCTCTCCCCTTGTTGACCCGCTCTTTCGCGCGCCCTGCTGTCTCCAGCGTCGCTCTTTGTGGTGTTCTCAAGAGAGTGACAGTTTTTTTTTTTTTTTTTTTTCTCTCTCTGTCTCACAAAAACCCACTCGGGCTCGAAAGAACAGTGCCATGCTTCGGCGTGGTAAGGGAGGGACGGTACGCGAGGCCTCTGCTGACGAGCCTGAGCTGAAAAGCGGCATGCGGGCGCGTATCGCGGCCAAGTTCGGTTTCAACCGTCAGCGCAGTTGCTCCGTCGGGGATGCAAATCGAGCGGCTATCGCGATCGCTGCGGCGTCTTCCTTCGCCCAGTCATCCACGGGTGCAGTGGGCAGCTTCCAAGAGGAGCGGCGCGTCCAGATATCGCCCGCAATGCCCAGGGGACTCGCGTCAACGTCGGCCACGTCAATGACTGGCTTGACCCCGCGCGAAACCACCTCGCTCCCCGCATCGCCGACCGCATCACCGCGCGCCGGCCTCTCAAACGAAGCAAGGAGTGCTCGCGAGCGCATCGAGGCAAGGCGGCTCAAGAAGATTTCTCGCTCGCGCGCTTCAAGTCAGTGTGCCTCAGACCTGCCGGCCAATCTGCTCAGCGCCATCACGGCCGTCTCCGCAATCCCTCCAGCACCCGCCAGTGTCAACTTCTCAGCTGCACCCGTCGTCTCACAGGCTCCCACTGGGCCGTCGACTGCCTCTGCCGAACGCCAGTCTGCGTCGCCAGCGTCATCTCTACCCTACGCCACATCGCCTCTCTCACCGCCCTCCTCGTCGCGTGCCACATCGCAGCGCGACAGTGACACCAGTAGCACCGCAGTCATATCTAATGCAAGCTCGTGCGAGGCGCTTGCTCACAACTGCGTCGCCAGCACGTCAAGCTTGCTAGAAGTGAGCATTGCGCGCGAACACAGTCGAAGTCGCGCTGACAACGAAGATGGCAATTCGTCCACGTCCACCGTCGTACCCAGCAGCTCACAAAACATGTCGACACAGTCCCTTACCAAAGAGGCGGTGCCTCGTCCGACACCCCGTCGCTCTCTCATGCTCCAATCGACCGCCGAAAAGTCGTCGGAGAACAGCCTCGAGTGTCTCATGTCGGTTGTGCGTGATGCCGTCTCGGCCGCCGAATCCTCCGAAGCAGAATTGGCGCGCGAACGCCTTGCCAGACGCATGGAACGACGCAGTGGCTACTCGTCCAAGCGCACCTCGTACGTCGCCATGGACGACCTCGACCTCCACCAGGCCGCCGCAGGACGCCACAGCGGTGCCGCCACCCCCACCGCCGCCGCGTCGTCGTTTCTCGCGTCAACGTCACTGCAAGGCAAGGCAGCCGCTGCCAATAGCGATGGTGGACGTCGTCGCAAGCGCTCTAACACCGTCACTCCCGCATCCAGCTGCATCCCCCCCAGCTTCTCGCCCCCACCCTCCTCCGCCTCCCCTGCCAACACACCCAACCGGAACCTCAGAAGCCCAACCATCGCCACTAGCCAAGACCGAATTGTGCCCCTCAGTGCGCAAACACGCTCGTCCAGTGCAGGCGTTCTCAGCCGCTACGTCGTTACCTCATCGTCGCCCCGCTCCCCTCGCTCTCCTCGCTCTCCTCGCTCTCCTCACTCTCCTTCCTCCTCTTCGCTGCACTCGCGTTTGTCGCCCATGTCTTCCGACCGCTCATCGTCTCTTGCCAGCACTCTACAGCCCACGACGCCCTCCAGCACCGCTTCCGCCTCCGACATTGGCGCTCGTCGTGCTCCCTCCCTCACCTCCCCCAAAAGGACTAACCGTCGCTTCAGCAACGTCGTCGACTGTCACTCCAATACCCTCAGCGTACGCCCCAGCTCGCCCTCAGCCCACTCGGGCTCCACCACCCACTACTCCATCATCATCCCCTCGTCCTCCTCCACCATCTCCCAAGTCGCCGTCGCCGTTGCCGTCGACGCCAACTCCTCTCCTCCCCTCTCCCCGCCCCAATCTCCTCGCTCCTTCTCCGACCTCCGCCCCTCATCCAAGTCCACGCTGCGCAACAACGTCTCCTCACTCAGCGACTACGCCCAATCCGCCATGTCCAGCAGCACTCCCCGCTCAGCGTCCCTTCAGAGCCACCAAACCCTCGACATCCCCTACCGTGACCTTTGTGCAGCCAGCGTCGAAGATGAAGAGCACCGCCTCTCCGTTATCAGCGAAGCCTCCCTCACCAGCACCAGCCAGACGTCCTTCGACAACCCATCGATCGCCTCTGCCCTCCTCACCGCCGATCTCACTGCCCTTCATAGTGGTGCAGAACCCTCTCAATCCCTCTCCTTCTCTGCCGAGGAGACTTCGGTCTAAACCCACTCACACAAGAACAAGAGCGAAAACACATACACACAGATAGAACACTGTACAAAAGAACACTAATATTTCTTATCATATGTCCCTCTTTGCACACAAAAAATTGAATAAATTAATAAACTTATGCTTTGCATTTTATATACTCAGTGCAAAAATTACAAGGAGAACACAATAGAAGAAGTGGAAAATCCAAATATATATATATATATACGCTTGAAACAGTCGCAGTGGCTTAAACGGCTGAATACACACACGCACACAGGCAAACACACGGGCATGATCGGCAGATCAACAACTAAACTAAAACCTCACTCATGATCAAATTCACATCGTTCGTACCATATTGGCAATTGCTGGTGCCAACCCTTCGATTTGGAACTCCCGGCATTCATCCGACGTAGATCGCGGAGCATTGTGTGGCCGTGGTGCGTTTGACGAGTTGTTGACGCAGAAGAAGAAGACATTTGCAGAGTGTTGACTATCTATTTGATCAAGAGCCGAGTTGGGGTGACGCGCAGTGTCAACGTCAACACGGACCAGTGGCAGTGCATCGCATGCAGTCTATCGGGTGCACCCGTCCATCAAACTTGAATGCACTCCCACGATCCCAAACAGACAGCAAAAGCGAAAAAGGTTTTGTTCTCAAATGATCACTGATACTCATAATGAAATCAGTTTATTTTCTCGTTTCCTTTGGAGCACAGCAAAC
>CALSCP010001441.1:111124-122504 GCA_943704425.1 Ministeria vibrans ATCC 50519 | reverse complement strand
AAAAAAAAAAAAAAAAAAAAAAAAAAGAACAACAAAAGGAGAGAAAAAAAAGGAGAGAGTGCAGAGCGATAGAGCGATGGTACGGAGTGTGTTGACGTACGAGGATCTGCTTGAACAGGAGTCTAGGTAGAAGGCGAAAGAAAAGACTGAGCTGTGAGGCACATGCGAATAATGCGATCAGTTCAGTAGTCAATTCAACTTTTGTAGTTGTCGCTCTTTTTTTTTTGTCGTTGTTCTTTTTTTTCTTTTTTTTTTTTTTTTTGTCAGCGTTTCAAACAATGTGACGGTGCTAAAGAGGCGTGGGCCTACGAGGTATCAGGCAGCACAGCTGTTCTGTTGTGCTGTAGAGCCGGTCAAAACGAGCAGTCGAACGAACAATTTTTTTTTCTTCGGAATTTTCAACGAAATTTTCACTCGATTTTTATTATGTCGCTTTTTCTCAACTTTTTTTCACATCTTTTTTGCTGTGGTTTTTTTCTGATCGACTTTGATGCAGGGGTAGGTTGCAAGGAGGTAGACAGGGTAGTTGGGTTACTCGGGTATACAGGTAGTCAGGAGTGAGCTAAAGCTTACAACAGTCCCTTACAGAAATAGTGACAGAAATTCGACAGAATGTGAAAGTGTGACTTGTGAGACAACCTTTTCCGGCCCTTCTCACGTCAGATTTTAGAAAGAAGATGCCGTGCAATGGATCGTTCCACGTGACTTACACTATGTATTGATATTAATTGAGACTATATGAGACATGAAGCGCTCCCTACTTAAGAGAAAAGATTATAATATTTTATTGTTCTATGGGTGCTCCATCTTGGGGGTACTACCTAGATTCTAGTGTCCCGTGGCAGAAGCATTTGTATTACTCTTCATTGTATTATTTTTATTTCCCTTGCTTGAGTAAACTTTTTTAGTCTTTTCATTCCTAAATATTATTCATTCTTCTTTGACCTTTGTCTTGCTCCTCTTTATTTCTATCTATCTCTTGCGTCGGCTGCGTGTGTCTTCCGTGTGTCCCGAATGACGGTACGCACGAAAAGACAAAAGATTTTCCGCTGATCGTTTCTCGTTTTCCATTAGTTCACCTTAACCCTGGCGAGCGGCGATGACGACACGGCGACGTCAACGACAAACGATTTGGTGCCCTTTGGCGAATTGGCGCACCTTCTGCTGACATGGGCGGGTGGTGATGAGGCGCCTCGCGATTTGCGACTCGAGTTTCGCCCTCCGCAGCGCAACTGGGCTCCCCTCGACTGCACCGTCGTCATCCAGAGCCCTTGTTCTTGCAAGATTGCTGTTGACGAGCTTGCGTGTGGCGACTACCAATGCTACAGTGCCGGTCGACGGCTCGCATCGCTTCAATTCATTGCATCGTCGTTTTCGCTTGCGCTGGGCGCCCCTCTCTCGCAGCCGTGGTGGTGCGAGCAGGAACAGGACCAACTTGTTCTCCTGCGACACCAACTGGCCGACGGCAGCCTCTCGCGCTCGCTGCAGCCGTCTTTTTTGCAAGGACAGTTCTCGGCGATGGACGCTGGTCGATATCTGGCCGTCCTTGCCCGTACAAACTCCACCAGCTTCCTCTATCGACGTGTAGACCTGTCCATAGACTATGGCAGTGTGGAAGACGATCGCATGACTGTGAGCGCCAGTGTTGACCAACACACAGGTGACATTCATAAGGTTCGCTAAGCTTCCATGTTCGCTTTTGCACTCCCCTCGAATAATAATCATACCCAATTTTTTAGGTTTTGGCCTATCCCACATCCTTCCGCCGATCCTTTTCCATTCGTACGGACCAAGATGCGTTGGTGCAAGTCACAGCTGCGATGCGTTGGTTCGCTTTGCCACACGACTCTGCCACACAATGTGCAACGAAATGCGAACTGGAGGTGTGTTCGCAAGATGCAACCGTCAACATTGAAGAGGCCCTTCCTATGCACAACTGTGACACGACCAGTGAAAACGGCAGCCGTTGTACTGTGACTGTCTCTGCACACTCCAGGACAGTGGTCGAGGTGGACGCCACGGTCGCCATTCCCATTGAGCGCTATGCTTCAGCGGTCCCTTCACCGCGTCGTGAGGAGGCTTCCTGCGCCACTTTTCTTGCGGTCGTCTTCCTCGTACGCATACTTCCTCGTGCCGAAATCCCATCTAGTACCGCTGAGCACACTGCAACGACTCGCACGGGTCGTGTCTGCTTAGCCTCGGTCACCCCATGCCTTGCTCTCAGCTTGTCTGCGCCCGAGCAAAACATGCGCCTTGTCGAACGACAGCTTCTATGCTCTATCTGGCCGGAGGACATGTCACGTGCTGCGCCAGCGACCGTTGCTGATGGTGTACCGATGTGCAAATCACCGGTGTCACCCTCTCTTCAACATGCGCAGCGTCTCTTCCGCGAACTTTCTCAAAGCGATGGGCTTCCTGTCTTTGTGCTTTCGCTGCATGCCGGTTGGTCTGCTCTTGCCACTTGGCACCACTCCCACTGGCGCCCTTTTCAGCATGGTCCTTTCCGTGCGACTTGCGTTGATCTTGCTGCACTCGACCATCAACTCACTTGGCATGCCCAGTACACGAGCGACGGTACGCCCTCCCCTCAATCTCGACCAGCGTTGGAAAACCAGAACGAGGAGTTTTTGGTGTTTGATTTGCTCACCGCGCACCTCTACCACACTTCTTCCGCGAGTACCTTGATTGCGCTCTCCCACGCGGGACTTCTCCATGACATGTGCGATCATCTGATGCTTGACGCTCCGCTAGACTCGTCGCATCTGAGCCATATTGAACGTATGGTCCACGCTTCAGTGGCGCTTGTGCGTCCTCTTCTTGCCCTCTCTCGTTGGCGAGACGATCGCACGAAACGGTCCATTATTGAGCGACTGTCAAATGCCCGAACCATCACCGAGCACGACACTGAACACTTGTGCAATCAAGCGTTCCCCATTCTTATGAGACCCTCGTGGCTTGTGGCACAACAGCAGGAAAACGACCATGGAGATGAGGGTGACTTGGATGTGATCGAGAGCGACGACGAAAACCACGAGACGGTACCTCGTGCAACGCGCATTGTCGTTCGTACCACCCAGCATCACGATGACACAAGCGAAGAAGACGAGGACGACGCGTCTATGCAAAGTTTCATTGTGAATTCGGACGACTACGATGATGACGATGATGATGATGATGAAGATGATTTGCTCATGGACGTGACGGATGATGAGGAGGAGGAAGAGATGGAAGCGGAGCGGGAAGAGCGAGAGGGTCGTCTGGGGATGGAGAGTGATGATGACGCTGACGGCGCACCTGTGCCGGTCACACCTGGTCGTGTCCGTCGTCAGCCACCTCCCCTTCGACCAGGTGACGATGTTGGTACACCACCACTAGCACGCGCGGATGGATCACGATCGGTTGCCATTGACGTGCCCAGTGAGTCTTTTTTCTGTGCGCTTTTACAGCTGCTCTGTTGTCCAACGACTCAACGTCGCATCGACCTGATGGGACCAATCGCGCCGACGGTTCCCACCGCAGCCTCTTTACCCGTGAATCACCCCGCCGACAATGCCTTGCGTCTGTGGCTTGCGTTTAGGTCTGACAAGGATCAAGTGCGTCTCTTGTGTCACAATGGCACGAGCGTCGCCGCTTACGCAGCTTTGCTCGATAGCGTTGTTGTGAGTGGTCGTGCGTCACAGTACATCCTAGAGTTTGGCCGCGTCTCGACGAGCGTTGCCATGGCGCACTCGGAGCCTCTCTTCCGTCTGCCCGTCCGCCTTTCGGTGGTTGACGCTTCGGATGATTTCACTTTGACACGGCGCTTGGTTCGCATGGAGGCCACGGGCGCACCGCTGGTCATGTCACCGCTGCTGACAAGCGACTCGGTGGCGCCCTTATTTGTCGAGGCGCTTTCCATTGTGAACGCCGTTCGTGTCTTGCGCGCTCGTTGCGCTCTGGCCGGCCTCTCGTCCGATCTGACAGTGACCCTCAAGCGGTCCGCCACCACCACCGCGACCATCACCGACCCATCGTTGCTCATGCTTGCCGATTTGCAACGCGCTTTCAGTCGTGCAGCACCTGCCTCTCCCATTGATGTGTTTTTGGAACATGTCACACCTGCTAGCGGTGCGGCACCTCAACCTGTGCTGCCCCTGCACCCTGTTCCCGTCGCACAACGCCTGCGTGACATTTTTCGGCCTGTTTCGATTGACACTGAGCAACTCACCGCCGTGTATGCAAGCTGTGTTGGTGGTGGTGGTGGTGGTGGTGGTGGGCCCGCAATTTTGCGTCTGGTTGGTAGTTCGGGCAGTGGTAAGACCGAGACGCTGTTGTGTGCGGCAGCAAATGCAGTGGCCGCTCAGCAACGCGTGCTTGTGTTGACACCGACTATGGCGAGTGCTGCGGCGTTTGTCTCGCGCCTTGCCAAGCTCTTTGGACTGCCGGGGTCGTTTGCGCTTGACTTGACAAACGAAACGCAAGCATCACTTGCACTTCGACGACAGATGAGTCTTGCTCTGGAAAAGTACCCGCAGGATGCGTGTGATATTGTGGGAGACGTGGACGCACGCCGGCGCGACCGACAAACACTGGTGGAGCGCCTCAATCGACTGAATGACCCCCGTGGAATCACCCAGGCGGCCGATTTCTTTTCGGTGGTGGCACAAGTGAAGCAATTGGAAGTGCGTCTTTGTGAGCTTGATGGCGACGTGGTGCGTGCAGCCCTTGTGCAACGACTGCTTTCTCGTGGTGTGTCCCCCGACGAACGGTCATCCGAGTGGAGCAGTACGGCGGTGGATGCGCTGCGCCAGGGCGGGGGCCTGCAGCGCATTCTGACGGACAGTGATGGTCCGAGCGTGGCTCGACTTGTGCAGTCACTCTGTCCCGTGCTTGTGGCCACGCCAGCGACGGTGGCATCGTTGCTCACAACCGACTTTGAATTTGAGCGTATTTTTGTCGACGGAGCGAATCAGCTGATGCCCTGTGAGATTGCCTCGTCAATTGCGCGCGCCCATGCCGAAGCTGTGGTCGTAATGACAGTAAATCCCAAGGGCATGCCACCTCTGCGACTGCCACGTGACCAGTGGTGGACGCACGAGTCGCCCGACATGGTTCGCACACATACGGCTGCAGGGCATGCTGTGGATGCGGTCAGTCAAGTGCGCCTGTTGGGTGCGTATCGCTGCAACGTGGCTGGCTTTGAGGGCGTGCCACGTCTGCCATTCTCGCCGAACGTGCCCACCCCGACCGTGCCCGACAGTATTGTACCCAGTGGTGTATTTCAAATCGAGGGCAGTCGAGCGAGCGAGCACAAGGGTGGCATGGTGAATGTAGTCGAGGCCGAGGCCATTGTGAAGGAAGTCGTCGGGACGTCCGAGACGTGCCTCGTTTTAGCTGTGACGCGCGGGCAAGAGCGGTACTTACGTCAGTTGCTGAGAGCGCGACACCAGCATATGCCGTCACTCGCACAGCGTGTGCGTGTGAGTAGCGTTGTCGGGTGCGAGGGACTTGAAGCGGACAGTGTGTTTCTCTCGTGTGTCTTTGATGGAAGCAAGTCGCGCGTTACTGGACTGGGTCGCGCCGCGGTGGCCGATGTGCGTCTACGCGTGGCATGTGCGTGTGCACGCCGCCGCTTTTGTGTGTTCACATCGAGAGCGATGTGTCGATTTGAAGGCGAAGCGGGTGACGACAACAATCATGATGGTCCGTCGCGCACATCGCGCATCAGTCTGTCGCGACTCATCCGCGACTTGCATGGTCGCGACGGTCATTGTGAGCTTGTGCGCAAGGCTGTGCCGCTTGACCAAGCGCGTGCAGACGGGGTTGTGACGGTTGGCCGTGCGCTTGGTTCCACCATTGAACGAGTTCGACTTGGAATGGAGAAGGAGATTTTTGAGGGGGGCGCGCTTCCACAACTTGCGGCGCCTCTTGTGGTTCCATTCCGTTATCTGGGCGAGTCATTGGAGGCAGTTGCACTGCGCTATGGTGTTGGTGAACGTCCCTTGATGGTTGCGGTGCCGTTTGAGCCCCAGGCGCTGTCGCGTCTGATGCGCGAACGATTTCTTGCTTTACCTGAATTCTGCGTGACACTGGAGCGTCAATTGCTCTCGTTGGGTGTGCCGTGGTCCTCGGTGCGAATGGTTCTCGTCGACGGCAGGGGTACGGATGAGATGGAGCGCATTGCCAAGGTTCTTATGCTTGAAGTATCGCAAATGGGCAACCCAGAGTGGATTCAAAAGGACGGACCAGAGCAGTTGGCGGTAAGGGGGGAAAAATCAGCTGTTTAGCTCATCACTTTTAATTATTACATTTTTGCTAGATTGAGGCGGAGGCCATGTGCGACGCGATTCCCGTGCCTCGAGAGCACGATGGGCATGGGGGCTACTTGTTTCCGTATGCGGCCATGCTCACTTGGAGACAATCTGAACTGTTTCGTTCACTGCTGTCACAGCGCGAGACTTCCCTACAAATTATCTGCTCGGACAGCCGGAAGCTGGATATACCGCAGGAGAGACGTGGAGAGCTGTTGAACGACGGGAAAATTGTGGTTCTGGCCGATCGCGATGTGAAACCGCTTACCGAGTACACATACACGCTCAGTTTGACTCTGCAAACTGGAAACTGTCTCACGGGTCCTCCAGTGACAGTGCGAATGCCTGCCTGGTGTAAGTGCGCCGAACCCCCTGTCGTACAACTAATAAAATTTATTGTTTTGTTTTTTTGTTTTGTTTTTTGCAATGTAGGTCCATCTGCTCCACGTGATGTCACCGTGACGGTCCACGTTGGCGACGAACAGTCCCAGCGCATGACGCTGGAAGTGCAGTGGCAGGTAAATCGAAAAGAGAAAAACAAATAATTATTATTAATAATAATTTAATAACAATAATATTATGTCATCATGATTAATAAATTTATTTATATTCTCATTTTTATTGCTATAGCCTCCACTAATTGCCAATGGTCATGTTGATGCTTATGTGGTGCGCGTGATGGAGACGTCCAAACGCGATGCTCGTGACTGTGTTGTGCATGAGATGGTCATTTCAGGCGCACGACCTTTCTTCAGTATGCCTGCGCGTTCACGTCGCCTCTACACGGCGTCCGTTGTGGCGCGGAACCATGATGCACTTGACAGTCCCGAGGCTGCATCGCCAGGCGATCATCCGGCCGAGACGCCCACTGAGCTGCCCACTGCACCCCAGTCTTTGACGTTCTTCCCGACGGCCGATGCTTTGCTGCAGATTGCGTGGGAGCCACCGATTGAGTACCAGGGTGGAGACGATGTGCTGGAGTACTGTGTGAGTCTATTTGATTGCGACAGTGGTGAGCAGATTGGGCAAGATGTGCGGACGCGCCAGTTGGTTGTGGCGCAACTCCCAACTGCTGAAGGTGGGTTGAGTCTTGTTCCTTTCCATCGGTACTCTCTCGTCGTTTTGGTGGCGAACAACAAGGAGGCCGCCGTGACAGCCATCGTCTCGACCGCCAAGAGAGTTTCCTCCCCATGCACGCAGTTGATTGCCACCGCACCCAACGACGACATGCCTACGGGCTGTGTGCGTGTCCACTGGACACCTCCGACCTGTGTGAACGACACCGACACAAGTCTCAGTTACACTGTGTGTGTCGACGACGTAGAGTACGCGCGGGGCCTTCGCGATACGTTGCTCACTCTCAAAGGGCTTTCCGATGACACAGAGGTAAAAAAAAATGAAGAAAACTTTAAACCCCCCCCCCCCCCCCCCGACGGTGGCAGCGCTTGCTCTCCTGACCCAGTGCCAGCCTTTGTGCAGAGCTTATGTCCCTCCCAGGATATGGTGTATCTAACGCCTATCGCATCACTTGTCTGGCCATCAGCCGAACATTAGCCAGCCTGCCTCCGCTTCCAATCGATGCTCCTGCCTGTAATAGAAGTGATTGTTTGTTATTTCTTCCTTATTCACTCGTTTTCACAACTTCCAAGTAAGTCCCCTTGCTTTTTCGCCATGACCCATGGGTGACTTGGGTGCAGGGGTTGCAAAGCCATGTGTTAGGATGACAGTTGTGTTTTGTGTGTGATTTTGCGCGTCGACGGCAGAATATATTCCCAGCGCATACCACCACCTGCCGACACACTGTGTTGCGCAAACGGTGTATTAAGTAGCATGTGAATGCCTGAATGGTGTGGTACTACTGATGCAAACGGCGGTATTGATGGCTGAGAGCGGGGAATTGACTTGCATTCTCGATTATTTGTGTGAACGGTCTCTGCTACTCCTTAGCGTGCTATCACCTGCTCTGTCTCATACAAGTCACAAGATTCCTAGCGCAGTTTAGGATCTTGTCAATTCTCCTCCGTCGACGCGCCGGAGACGCCCGGAAGTTGTGGTGAAGTTGTGTGTTCTTTTTCTGCCTTTGGTATATATGGATGGTGTATGATTAACGTCAAAATATATGAGCGCTTCAAACGCCACAAATCAGGTCGCGCACACGACTTTATGCATGTATTTAGTATTACTACTGGGTGCTGGCTGAGAGTGATCATTTCGTGTGAAAAACATCCTCGTTTTACTTGTGGGTCAGATGCGACTTTGATATCAATTGAGCAACAGTCACAATATAATCACAATATTGGGAAATGTCTTCTTGTTTCCAATTCCTCTCGCTACTGTTAAAAATTCTGTACACTCTGTGTTGGCTACTTGGCTCATCTGCGAATCGTTTGTCGTTTGTGGTCGTTTTGCGTTTTTGTTGACTCTTTTTAATTCTCTCTTAGAATTACTCCCTACTTCGTGTTCCCCGTGTATGTTTCGCCATCTTGTCCCTCGCAAAGCCAGTAAGTCAATATTGAATTGCTCGCTTACTGAGGATATTGACTTAATTTCCGACCAGTGTCCTTTTTACATTTAGCGGCGAACCTCCGACAAATCATTTTGATTGCAGTCCCATTTCTTCTGATTCTCTGTGAAGGCCCCAGCGTAAACGCAGCCGCGTCAACTATCACGCCAGGGGCTGTGGGTGTTGGACGAGGCGTCAATGATTCTATTTTTGTACGTGCTACTGAGCTTACGGTTTCCCCGCCAGACGCCACGAGCGCCTCACTGAGCGCATCATCGAGTCTCTCGAGTTCGCATCTTCGAATCGGCAACGTTTCTATCAGCGAAAGTGAACTAAGGCAAGCGTTGTCAGCTCTTGTAAAGGTACGCTACTATCTACCATGCAGTTTGGGGTGAGAACAATTCTCCCTCTTTCAGTTGGACTCACTGGTCGATGATGTTGCCACTCTGCGCGCGGAACTTGCTGCCTGCTCATGCCAGTCCGGGGTGTCAAACGCGACCATTATTTCTGCTCGACGGGCAGCGTTATTCAACACGACGTGGGATACGACCAAAGTTTCGACTGGCTCGAGCAACACTAGTCAGATTCAATTGCCACTTGAGTCGACTGGCACGTACAATTTCACAGTTTGGTGGGGCGACGGCACGCAGGACCACATCACTACCTTCAATGACACCCAAGTGGCGCATACTTATGCTCAGAGTGGGGTCTACATGGTAGTTATCGAAGGCACAATCAAGGGGTGGGGCTTCAACGCTGGAGGAGACAACCTGAAATTGAGCTCAGTGCTGCAGTGGGGCTCACTCTCTCTCGGCAACAGTGGCGGGTACTTTTGGGGTGCAGCCAACTTGGAGATACTGGCAACAGACACTCCTAATTTGACAGGCACAACGAACATGGCACGCGCCTTTCGGGGATCGGGGTTGGGGGAGTTGGGAAATCTTAATGATTGGGACGTGAGCAAGGTATGTGCATGAATAAGCGTATAAATTGAAAATTAATATAATAATAATAAAATTAATTATTATTATTATTATCATTATTATTATTATTATTATTATTATTATTATTATTATTATTAATATGACTGTATCATTAATAAATGGGTTGTATTCTTCTTCTTCTTATTATTATTATTATTATTATTATTATTATTATACTAATTGAGCTGTCGTTTTTAGGTCACAACCATGTCTAGCATGTTTCAAGAGGCCTCTTCGTTCAATCAACCACTTGACAGTTGGAACACAAGCTCAGTAAGTAGAGAGGAAATTGATTATCCCCCATGGTACAGTACTGATATGCGCGAAATCTGCGCTCAGGTCACATCAATGCATCGCATGTTTGAAAGCGCTTTTGAATTCAACCACCCAATTGGTACATGGGATTGAGGAGCTGTGCCCCTTCCCTGACGAGACGATCGTTGCGACTCTTGCCGCGTACCCCGCCGACGCAGAGATCGTCTGGTGTCAGGAGGAGCCCACCTCAATGGGCGCCTACTCCTTTGTCGCGCCTTGTCTTGAGTCTCTTCTCGGCAGAAAGGTAAGTATTGTATTATTATAATAATAATAATTATTATTATTGTTATAATAATAATAATAATAATAATAATAATAATAATTATTATTATTATTATTATTATTATTATTATTTATTATTATTATTATTATTATTATTATTATTATTATTATTATTATTATTGTGACGATAGCGACTTGTTATTCAATTTTCCTTTTCCTTCTTGTCATCTCTCTAGATTCGTGTGGTGAGTTGGCAAAACCAACCAGCAACAACAGAAACAGCAGCTCTCCTTCATGCGCCCCCAGCATGTGAAGCAGCACGTCGGCACACAGATCCTCAACTGAACCGTGTCCCGGTTGCGGTGCAGCAAGTTTGTCGACTGGACAGTTAGTGTGGACTTCCACACCTGCTCTGTCTCAGTCGGCGTAAGTATGCTAATTTCTTGGTGGCCAGTGGCAATAATCTGATCTCTACTGTGTAGAACAACAACTGCACCTACTTCACGCCCTTTCCGCTCAACCAGACGAACGCGGCGAGTGTGGCACACTGCTGCACCATGTTCATCCGCTTCTCCTACGACTGGAAGACAGTGCCTCTCGAGCGGATGCAGTTCTTCTCCAACTCACTCACCAACTCGCTGTACGAGCTTGTGCGTCTGCGGTACGGAGAGCACCGGTGTCGTCGCGTCAATCTCACCAACCGCATGCTCACTCTCGAAACGTGAATGGATATGCCTGCACTTGCGCGCTGCGCTATACGGGCGCGCAGCGCGCCACTAACATTGACGAGTCTGTGTCAATGCCGTGTCCATGTGCTAGCGCTCTTGGAACAACCTGGCTCTGCTTTTTTTATCGTGCTTAATTTGTGTTAATGTTGTCCTTCGCTTTTCGTTTGTGCAAATGAAAATAACATGGAGTTGGGAAACATCGTTGTTTATACGGCCTTGGCCTGGTCTGTTGTCCTGCGACGTGGTGGTATTTATGGTAACCTGACATGTACTACCATCATAGTGAAAGGATACGATTCTGCAAAAAGGAATCTTTTTTTAATTTTACAAAATAAGACT
>CALSCP010001441.1:100571-111082 GCA_943704425.1 Ministeria vibrans ATCC 50519 | reverse complement strand
ATTTTTTGTAGAATCGAAAGGTCCGCTGGAATAAACTGCTCTCTTCTTTTTAGGTATCACCAGCTACCGTCTCGGTCCTGGTAGTGTCGCTGACCCCCGCTTCAGTCACCGGAGTTGCTTGTTCTTCGTTTGTCGCCAGTGGGTCGACAGACTCAAGAAGCGTTTCTGGACAATCATCGCTCGATTGGACACTCTTGACAAAATGTCGGATAATATCCGTCTGAGTGACGACAGCAACCGCTCTCTTGGCATCGGGTTCAGTATCGTCCACGACCCAGACACGGTGGTGGCGATAGCGCACCATGTAGTCTATAATATCAGCCAGAGACGCCTAAATATTGTATCCGTCAGAAGGTGCATCGACAATAACTGTTCTTAATTTTTATTTTTACCCTCTCCGTTGGCCACCACACGTAGCTTGTACCACCGCTGTGACGAACGTGTTTGATAAACGTCTCGACTGGGAGCAGCAATGTTGGCAAGGACACTTCGGTAATGTGACGAAGGTCACTCGTGCTCAGTGTTCCTACAAACACAGGAGCACACAGATGCGTAAGATGAAGCAATCCTTACTCTCTCTTTTCCTTACCAAAGACTGAGCCATTCTCACGCAGAATCAACAGCGAACTGATATTGTGTTCGAGCATGGTGCGGAATGCCTTGACAGTCTGTGTGGAGTCGGGCACGCTCAGGAGCTGTTGATTGCGGTCGATGAGCCCCAGCTCGGCGAGAGAGCCGTGCACAACGTAGTGGTGACGGCGACGGTAGTGCGCAATAAAAGCGAGCGCGTCTGTCTGCGAAGCCACGCGATACACGTGCCAGGGTAGGACAAACAAGCGTCGACCAAAATCGACAAGCACGCGATGGTTCTGGCCCGTTGAAAACTTGTGTAGCACCTTCATGACGCGAGCTTCTTCGTCAAAAATGTGGACAATGGGTACAGGCGAGTCTTCTGAGCGTCCTTCAGGAGTCAAGCCCAGCAGCTCGTGTGCGGGTTTCAGCGAGAATCGCTCCTCCGCAAAGAGTGAAAATGTGATATCGCGATCTTCAAAGGTGCCCATTTCGGTCAGACCAAACGCCACGTAGGCCATAATATCCAAAAGTGCAAGAATGCCAATGAATCTACTTTCATCCTCGTCGTAGACTGGGACGGAAAGAATGTTGCTGCAGAGAAAAACAAAAAAACAACCGAGACACGAGTTCTCAGGATGAGTGCGAGTACGGAGTAATCAGGATGAGTGCGAGTTCTGAGGATGAGCGCGAGTTCTCGCACTTCTCTCAGACATTCCCTGTGATGTGCGTACTTTGAATACAGAAGCATTAGAGCCTCCTTCACGGTGGTCTTTGTAGTGATTCGAACAAGTGAACGCGATTTAGAAGCAAGAACGCTGCAAAGATGAGGGTGAGCAATAATGTCGATGATCATATGATCGAACCTTGCTTTCAAACTGTTCACATCCATTTGAAATGCCGACGTGTTGGAAATAGGCGCGGACATGCTTTGCTGAGGGCGGAAAGAATCAAAGAAATAAAAAAAATAAGAGAAGAAATAGAAGAAGAAGAGTACAACCCATTTATTAATGATACAGTCACCACGCGAAGACACAGCCAGACCGCCTTGCAAACTCGACCGAAACTCTAGAGGTAACATGGGAGAACAGTGGCAGGTCATAGTGCTGTGTCGACGCTATCCAGTGAGGCAATCGCAATGGTACGCCATACCCCCAGAGGAGGCTTAGAAGAGAAGAAATAGAAGAAATTAAGAAGAAATTAAGAAAAGAAATAAGAGAACTTTGGAGAAGAAATAGAGTAGAAAGCGTTGTCAGTTGTATTCACTATTCACTGCCCAAACAAGACAAAATACAAAAGGACAAGATAGAAAAGAAATAGTTTATAGTTTGAGGATCAGAGCCAGTTCGAACGGTTCGATTCGAAAGTTCGATCATTCCCGGATCGAACGTAGATCGAACCCCTCGAACCCCTGAAAGTTCGAGTCGAGCACTGCTGGGTTCGATCTAATTCATATCTAATTCATATAATTATAACACAGAGGGTCTTCAC
Organism: Ministeria vibrans ATCC 50519; assembly: GCA_943704425.1. Taxonomy (NCBI): domain Eukaryota; class Filasterea; order Ministeriida; family Ministeriidae; genus Ministeria; species Ministeria vibrans. The sequence goes on along the minus strand of CALSCP010001441.1, from coordinate 109,021 downwards.
TATCTCCCTCCAAAGACTCGCCACTCTAGGAAACATTCTTCCTCTGCCTCAGTCTCCGACTCATGTAAACCTTAAACATTTGTTTACTAAAAAAAACTTAAGCGCTTTTCCATCTTCAGTCTCAGTGACAATATCAACGTCGAACTCAAGACTTGTGTTTTCAGCTCATGAATCCTTTTTATGAAAGTCGGAGTAGTCGCGGGTGTTTGCGTTTTTGGCTTTCGTATGTTTTTACTTGTGTTGAGTTCAAAACTGATTCAGACGAATTACAACACGTTCCCAATATTTTATGACCGGCTTCACGGTCAAACTACGATAATACATTGGCCACAATGTGTTTCGAGGTGAGCAGGGCGATTTGGTTGTGTATGCGGGTTCTTTGCTAATGAAAAAAAAGTTTGGTCTTGAGTTTTACTCGGTTTCTCCTCGCTCCTTCTTCTCAACTTTTTTTTCAGACAACCGTCCCGTTGACTTGAAGAGGTGCAGTCAACGAACCGAAATAAAAAGTGGTCACAATATGAAATTAAACGTGCGCATTCAGCGAGCATCGAGCAGAACAAGCATTTTTGGACCCCATTTCGCAAGGTTTCGGTGTAGGTGACATCGTTGCATTGTATGTTTCAACGTGCGACAGCCTTTAATCAGCCACTCGACAGTTGGAACACAGACAACGTAAGGGTTACAATATTAAAATATTTTTGTGTTTCTTTAATAATAAATTAATAAATTAATTTGCTCTCTTCTCTTACTTTAGATCACTTCCCTCTATTGCATGTTTTGGGGCGCCAAGAAATTTAACCAACCGCTCTTTCGCTGGAACACGAGTTTGGTAAGCTGGAAAACATTATTATATCTTTAATATTTATGATGACAAAAATGAGAGAGATGTTCTGATCATTTTTTTTTGGTGGCAAAAGGTCACCAATATGGACCAAACGTTTTACCGCGCTGTTTCTTTCAACCAATCAATCGATTCTTGGAACACAAGTTCAGTAAGAAGCTAAAGATGTAGTCATGTCGTTGTATCTTTCCGAGTTCGTGAACACTCTGGTGTAGGTTGTGACAATGTTTCGAATGTTCCAAGGTTGCACTTCGTTCAACCAATCAATAAGAAGCTGGGACACAAAATTGGTGCGTGAGCCTTGAGTGAAAATTTGCATCAGTGGTAATTAGTGACACGCATGTGTGTTGGTGTGTTCTCTGTCATAGGTCACCGACACCTCTCGGATGTTTAGAGAGGCCTCTTCGTTCAACCAGCCGCTTGACAGTTGGAACACAAGCTCAGTGAGTTAATATAATAGAATGATGGTTCAAGGACAAAATATAATTATATTAAACGGTACTATTTTCTTGGGTGCTTGTAGGTCACTGACATGTCAGAGATGTTCTACTTGGCCTCGTCGTTTGACCAAGACTTGTCGTCGTGGTGTGTCGGTGACATCGTCTCGCCGCCAACCAACTTCGACTATGGTGCCTCCCAGTGGACACTCCCTCGTCCCGTGTGGGGCACATGTCCATGATTAGAAATGCAAAAAAATAATTACGATAATGATGCACACAGAACTAGCTGAGGAAACTTTAGAGATGTATGCGACGGCCGAGAGGTTCAGGTGTCGAGCGAATACGAATTGTTTTTTTTTTCATTGTTGGTGCAAATATATGTTACAGAGCTTTACCTTTACACTCTAACAGTATGCCGTCAACACGTCTGGCTCGATTTATCTGCAAGCTCTGCCCCACACACCTCCCAAACCAACGCCTGAGTGAGTTACGTTTCTTAGTGCACATATTCTGAAGTGGTGAGTGATAAATGAGTGATACCTCAAGGAGGAAGTGCTTCCGAGGAAACTTCCGAGCAAACAGTCGAGCTGACATTTTTTGTGTTGCCTCGCGACACGGCACACGTACCAGCGCAGCAATGCAGCACAGTAAATGCCACCAAATTGTTTTATCGTCAACGTTTCATGCACACCATCCCTTTGCAGCACACCTTTTCATAGTTTCATAGTGTTGAGAAAAACCCGCACTTTTTGAACTGATTTGTACCGCCACACGAGTACGATATCACCGGAGGTTAAGCCGGCTGGCATTTCGGGTGTTGCGATCCGTGCAGAGCGGTGACAACGCCAGCAGAAATTGACGCACTTTTTCAATTATTTGGATTCCATTGTGTCGTCCAATCAACAACAGCAACAATAACAAAATGAATGAATTAACAATACGTCTTCTCACGTCTTAACTTAAACACTATACTTGAACAAACAAAGAAGTAGAAAAAAGGTATAATGAGAGTGTAGTTTACTTTGATTTTTGAGAGTTGATCTTGAGAAGATCGTCTTTGGGACCGTTTCCCTCGAGACTGGTGGGATAGCGGAAGGAGCCGCCAATGCGATCCCACAGGGTAAAGAACTGACCGTAGTTGTAGTCGAAGTACAGATGGTGGTCTGTGTGGTGTGCGGCGCCGTTGACAGCCGGTTCGAGTGCAGATGGAACCTGAACGTCAAGTCAGTGTGAGTGACCTTTGTTTTCATAATAATAAAGTTTGTTTGGTACTTTGAAGTTGTTGTCGTGAATGGAGATGGTCCACATGTTGACAAACATAAAGAGGCCGAGGTAGAGGCCCTTGTGAAGGGGGAAAAGGAAAGGGTAGATGTGGTAAGGGAGGGACTGGAGGAAGCCGTCGACGGGGTGGAAGGCATGGCTGGCGAACGGGGTGGGGACGAGCCAGCGGTGGTGCGGCTTGTGGATGTGCTTGTAGAAGATGGGAAGGTGCAGCCAGCGGTGGATCCAGTAGATGCACATGTCGGTGAAGAAGAGGAAGAAGAAGGCGCTCATGGCGAAGAAGGGAACGCCGTACTCTTCCATGCCCGAGTACAGTCTCGAGTGGCCACGCACTTCAGCCAGGAAAATGAGGCACGTGGGCAGCGACATGAATGGAATGGAGCTGCACGCGACCCACTGTGTCAGGAAGAGGGGACAGTCGACACAGAGTGAGAGTGAGTGTGTGAGAGTGCACTAAAGCGAGTTCCATTTGACGTACCATTTCTTTGGCAATTTGGTTCGGGAGGATCTTGGGGTGTCGCATGAGCTCTTTGTCGAACATGAAAAGGTAGCTGAGGGTCGCGAATGTGAGGTAGAGCAGATAGCTACTCACGTTGGTGATCAGCAGGAGCGACACGAGCTGCCGCTGCCACCTATGCGCACGGAGACGCGGTGCGAGAGTGTCAGTTTCAACGGTGGGGCGCAGCGCAGAGTGCGAGAAGGAGGTTAAGTGCGAGTTTGGGGAGGTGAGATTTTTCATTGGCGGACAGCGAGAAACGTGAGAGAATGGTCATCCACACGAAAAGAGGCACAAACACGCAGGAACTGCAGGGCGGGAGGAGGCAGAGTGGGGTGCACACATACTGTGACACCGTCGGGGAGTGTATGTGGGCGGACAGAGAGTTTGAGAGAGAGTTTGAGAGAGAGAGGGAGAGAGAGAGAGAGAGAGAGAGAGAGAGAGAGAGAGAGAGAGAGAGAGATAACATTCTATTTCGTCAGTTTGGGATGGGAGGTCCCTTACGAGTCGATGGGCCACGAGTCGTCATAGACGTAGGGCGTGAAGAAGTGAGTGTCACAGACGTCGAGAATGATATCCATTGAATTGGAATATGAATAAAAAATTTGATTTTATTTGACCTTGGACGAATAATTTTGATTTTACAACAGTGACAGATTATCGAGATAGTCAGACAAAGACAAGGCAATCCAATCTACTTAATACACGAGATATGGAGATAGATCACATGATTACAGAGTATTGTAATGCACAATCATAATAATAATAATGGTAATATACTAGACGTTGTTGTCGAGCGAAAGGACTGCATAGACTTCGGTGGGGAGAGCGGCCGAGTGAGGGACAAAGTCAATGAGGAAGGGACGTTCGCCATCAAGATGTTCAAGGAAATCCTCGTCAATGTCGACGAGGAGACCGCGACGGGTGCGCTCGCGTGCACCCAGAACGACAGTGGACGGGGCGAGTTCACGGGCGAATTTGGCGGTGATCTTCTCGAGGAGATGTTCGGGAGTGAGTTGGGAGAGATAGAGTGCTTTGAAGGACTGGTCGTCAACCGAGCGACGAAGATAGAGGACAAGGAGGGGCTGGATACGGGCATGTTTGGCGTCGCGTGTGATGGTCATTTGGGCGAGACCATCTTCGGTGTCGTCAAGATTGGAAAGCGAGCGTTTCTTTTGGAGCGTACTGCTACCACTCGTCAAAGAAGCGCAAGAGTCCGAATTTGGGTGAGTGGTCGGAGAGGACGGGATGGATTCGACAGCGCGCAGGAGAGCAGCAACAAAGGTGGGACGGAATGCTTCAAGAGTTGATTGGGCGACTGCACTTGCCGCTGAGGTGGATGTAGAGTGAGGCAGTGATAATGATGTTGTTACTGCTGTCGTTGAGACTGTGCTGGTGGTGGAGAGAAGGTCACGAGTGGGTGAGGGGAGCAGTGCTAATGATGGTTCAGAGGGAATTGTGGTGCGCGGAGTCGAAGAAGTAGAGGCGGCAGCAGAGGAGGAAGTCTTTGAGGAGGGTTTGAGGGTGTGCAGAGTAGGTTTGGGCGCGAGACGATTGCCCCGTTTGAAGAGAGTCTTTCGGTCAGCACTGACTGCTGCTGTTGTTGTTGTTGCGTTGGTGCCCTTCGTATTCGAATTGGTAGTAGTAGTAGTAGTAGTAGTAGTAGTAGTAGTAGTAGTAGCAGTCGGTGTTTGAGTGGTAGACGTCGATTCTTCGTCAGTGTCATCCGCTTCGCGTTTCACGCGTGGTGCACACTTCGAAGAAGCGTCATCCGACACTGCCACAGCCGCACTGCTACTACTACTACTACTCCCACTGCATTCGGAGGCCAGCTCCTTTTGTCGTGCGCGCTCGAGACGTTTCTCTTCCTCCTTTGCTTTGCGTTCGGCACCGCGATCGCGAAACACCTTGATCTGGCAGTAGGCACGAGAGAGCGGCACACCCGAGGGAATGGGATCACCACTGCTGCTGTCGTCGTCTCTGAGCGCATAGGTGTCAGCAACAATCTTGAGTGGGATTCCTTTGACGCCCTTTTGTGGGTAGAAGTCGCTTGAGAGACAGTTGATGCGAAGGTGGAGTGAGGCGGGGCGGGCGGTGTCCCAGGTGAACGAGAGGGCGTGGTACGACAGCTGAACCACATTGTGAATTGTGTTGTTGGGACACGACGCTTCAATGGCGGGTGTCATCCCTTGCGGTAGACCTGCCGCTGCTGGTGCTGGTGTTTGTTGCTGATGATGTTGTGACGGGGGTGCACTTGGGTCTGTGTCTCGTTTGGTGTCGGGACTCGACGTGGACGATGTGGTTGTCCAGTAGAGCCAGTTCTCGGCGGCACGCTCCTCATCACGCTTGTCGTAAAAGGTGAGGTAGAGGACGGAGCGCACGAGAGTGGACGACGGAGGCGACGACGACGACGACGACGGCAAAGGAGCCTGCGACGATGTGCCCAAACGGAAACGCGGCGAGCGCGAACGATGGCGACTTCTCTCCCCACTGCCGTGGGCGCCGGGCGACGTCGTTTCGTCGCCCAGATGGATGTGATCAAAGGTGCTGAGGACCTCAAGAGCAGCGATTGCAGCGTCGGCGGCGTCAACAGGCGGCAGAGCAACGTCGTGCGGCGGCAGAGTGGCGGACAGGTGGGCGTCGGGCGACGGCGCTGCCGTGGCGGGGCTGCTCTTGGGGCGCGCGACGGCTCGCATTTCAAAGAGGTACGCCTGGCCTCGGTTGATGTACGACAGGGAGTCGTCATCGCTGCGGTGCAGCAGTGACGTTGGTGTGTCAATGACAAACCTACGACAGACGACAAGTTCACATTGGTTTCGTCTATGTCTTCATTGGGGCGGACCGAAAGAGCTCGCGATCGTGTTCGTTAGAGGGGTCTTCCGAGGCCATCAAGTGTAACAAAAACAATGGGCGACAGTGGGTGTGAGTGTGTGATTTATTTGCACCTGATCAACAATCAGTTCTTAAAAGATTTGTGTTCTTCTTTTTCTGCATTGTACAAATTTATGATTGTGGGTGAACAGACACATTCGCATTGTGAGGACTACGGCGTCGGTGTGTGCGCAGGAGCCGATGCGGGAGCGCTGACAACGCCACTGCCGTCGCGGTACAGCAGAATGTCGCCCTCGTTGGGCGGCTCGTCCCAATCACTCCAGATGCGACCTGCTAGGAGTGCCTGCTCCATGTCGGCGGGAGCCATTGCCTGTAGTCGTCGTCGCAGGTCGCGCACAGAGATGACTGTCTCGCCAGGCGCAAACCCTTCGTGTGGCGGTCCCAGTGCGCGCACCAGAAGCTCCGTCAGCTGCGTCTGTGAGAGATCTGTCGTGATGTAGCCGTTGGCGTCGTCGAGCGAACTGGTCAGAATCTGGCGGGCATAGCCTGGCCTAGGTGCGGCCAGATCTGCGCCAATGTCGTTCTTGACAAGCGCGCCAGAGTTGCAGAAGTCGCAGATGACGAGCACGTTGCACCCGCGCCACCACACATGACCCTCAAGAATGCCCCGCAGTATAGTAAGGTTGAAGCATGATGGCTCGTCACTCGGTGTCGTAATGGCATTGCTCAGCACCAAGCCACCGCGGCCGTCACTCACTCCATGGCCAATCAAATGCACAATCAGCAGTGAAGCTCGACCAGTGTGCTTCCCCGCCTCCTTCGACAGCTCCAGAGCCGCCTTCTCAATACGCGTTCGTGTCACTGCCTCCCACTGGTCAGTGGCATCCACATCAGAAACAGAGCGCACACTAAACTTGCGTTGTCGCCACAGCTCAGACACAAGCTTGACGCTATCGGCGACACCGGGAAGGTCTTTAAAGCCACGCAGGCTCTTCTTATTGGTGCTGCGGTACTTGCTCACTCCGACAACCAGTGCAGCGGCATGGGTGTAGCCTGGTGGAAGCGCCACATCTACAAAACGAGAAAACAATCATTTTAACAAAGCAAGAAGAAAAACAATTCTTACGTCCTTGGGGCTGTGTCGCCACCCACCACTGCTCCAGTCGCTCGTTGCACACGCGTGCCTTCCCCACATGTGCCACCAATTCTGCACCTACAACGTCTGCTCGTCGATGTGCTTCACTCGCCTGTGCCACATCCGCTGGTGAGAAGAGGGGCGCATTCGTCTTGAAGGGATGGGCGGGCACAAGGACGGGTGTGCCTCGCCAGCCCCAACGCAGCGAGCGAGTGCCGTTGCACACGGCAACACAAATGCGCTCCAGAGTACGCTGCACTCGAACAGCGTCACTGTCGTCGGTCAACTCAATGCGCACAAACGACTCGTTTGCGTTAAGTCGCAAGCGCAGGGGAATGCACCCCTCCATTGTCATGGCGTTGGTGCACCGCTGAGTCGCGCGGATGGGGCTGTTGAGGAGCGACTCGCGCCACAGCGCCACCATGAGAAGGTGGAAGGTGGCGAGGGAGACAGGGAGCAGCTCGTCATGAATAAATTGGTAGAGGAACACTTGAGCAGGATGGGAGACGGGCGCATCGAGAAAGGGTGCGTGAGCGGGAAGAAGCATGGGCACAACGAGTTGCTTGCCGCGACGCAGAGCGAGGCTGAGTCGCTCGAGGCAGAGCATAAACGCAGGGACGTCAGTGACGTCGGCGCCGGCGAGAAGTGGAATGAGATCGGGTTTCCGAGGCCTGAGCATGCGACTGAACTTCTGAAGCAGCGAAAGCGACTTGGGGGCCGCCTCGCTGGGTGTGACAAAAAGTGTCTTCGACTGACTTCTTGCAGCGGTCCAAACCAGCCACTCGGCAACCTCGGCTGGGAAACCACACTCTGACTCGCACTGCGCTGCTGTCAACTCAGCGAGCAGGCGACTAGTGGACGCGGGATCACACGCATTTCCCGCCGCTTCGACCTCACGCAACATCGCCAGCGCACGCTTGCTCTTTGCCCGTCCCCACTGCGCCATCACCACCGAACACAGCAGCTCCAGAGCCCCAATCAAACGTGGCACGTCAAACACAATCGTGTCGGTGTCGCAGACCCGCTGACTCGTCGCATCTGCACGACACACAAGAATGTCTGCAGCACTCTCCAGATAGGGCACGAGACCGTCGCGGATCGCGTCCGCAGTCGGCATCATTCCACCGAGTGTGATGTGAGGCGTGTCGTTGAGCTCGAGTGAGTCAAGCGCGTCCACACTGGACATGAGTTGCACGTTGCCCAGTCGCGCCCAGCGACCAACCAGATCCTGTGCTGCCACCATCTCCAACGGGAGCGTGCGGTCACGCACGGCCTTGTGCATCGCTGTGCTCACCGCCGACAGTCCGAGACGGGCCCTGCTGCCCACTTGGAAAAAGGACAAACCGGGCGTGTCAGGCGGCATCATGAGATGACTGCCCAGCGCCGGTCCGACCAGACGGAGAATCTCACGGGAGACAAGAAGGA
>CALSCP010001441.1:68549-92037 GCA_943704425.1 Ministeria vibrans ATCC 50519 | reverse complement strand
CTCTCTCTCTCTCTCTCTCTCTCTCTCTCTCTCTCTCTCTCTCTCTCTCTCTCTCTCTCTCTCTCTCTCTCTCTCTCTCTCTCTCTCTCTCTCTCTCTCTCTCTTTCTTAGAGTGTGGTCATCGCGCCTTTTCATCGTCGGTTGCCATCTGCGACGCAGTTGGCATGGTCGTCCATTCGCTGCTGCTGGTTCCGTACCACTCGTGGCGCATCTCGCATGGGCGTCACCACCGCGCGACGGGCCATGCCGACGAGGATGAGGCACACCGCCCGTGCCGCGACGACGAGACCTCCCACGGCTACCCAAGCGCCATTGGTTGCTTCTTCGAGGTTTTCTTCATGCTGCTGATTGGCTGGCCCATCTACCTGCTTACGCACCAGACGGGTCGCAAATACTCGCGTCACACGGACCACTTCAACCCGCACTCGCCCCTCTTCAGCAAAAAGGACTTCTGGCCGGTCGTCATCAGCGATATTGGCATCGTCGCGACCCTCTTCCTCCTCTATACTCTTGCGTCCACCTACGGCGCCCTTGCTCTCTTCAACTACTACGTTGCTCCCCTCCTCATCGTCAACATGTGGCTCGTTGGCATCACCTTCCTCCAGCACACCGACCTTCGTTTGCCCCACTACCGCTCCGTCGAGTGGAACTGGCTTCGCGGCGCCCTCAGCACCATCGATCGTGACTACGGCTTCCTCAACATTGTCCACCACCATATTGGCGACACCCATGTTACCCATCATCTCTTTTCTCACATCCCGCACTACCACGCCCAGGAGGTAATTCCATCTTACTCACTCTGTTTGTGTTACCTCTTCCTTTGCGACACACAATAACCACCACACTCTGTTTCTTAATGTCGTTTCACTGTGTCTCTAACCCTCCTCCTCTCTCTCACACTCTCTGTGATGTGTCTCACAGGCGACTGCTGCGCTCAAACCTGTCCTTGGTGACTACTATATCTCCTCTGATGTGCCTATTGCAACTGCTATTTGGACCAGTAACCGCACTTGTCGCTATGTCGACTCAAAAAAGAACATTGTGTGGTACCAGCATGAATAAAGCTTCATATTTAATCTGTCTTCTTCTTTATTTAAGCTGTCTTCTTCTTCTTCTCTTCTCGCTTTCTTCTTCTCTCTTCCTTTCGCGCTCGCTTTGCCGCTCTTCTCTCTTCTTCCTCATCCTCCTCACTCCTCTTCCGCTTCTCACTCTTCTCTTCTGTTTCCTCGGCTTCTCTCAACCGTCTCCGTTCCTCCTTCCGTTCCTTCTTGAGCCGTTTCCGCTTCTCCTCCTCTCCTTCCTCTTCCTTCTCTTCCGTGTCACTCTTCTCTTCTGTCTCCTCTGCTTCCCTTCTCAACCGCCTCCGTTCCTCCTTCCGTTCCTTCTTGAGCCGTTTCCGCTTCTCCTCCTCTCCTTCCTCTTCCTTTTCTTCCGTGTCACTCTGTGCCGGCGTATTCCCTTCCTGCTGCGCCACCCGCTCCAGTTTCGCCGTCATCCGATGCCCATGACGTGCTGCTCGATGCCCCGTGCGCCCGCCACATCGTGCCAGAAGCTCCTCATCACTGATTTTCTTTGCAAACACTTTCGTCTCGTCGTCGCTCGCAAATTCGTCCGTCTCGCCTGTGCCTTCGAGCGTCGTAGAAGCCACAAACCCGTTGTAGAAAAGTCGCTTGGATATCTTCACCGGTGGTCGTGTGCGCACTTCAGTGGGAGCCTCACTCTTGCGCTTCACAACAACCTTTGAACGAAACACACAGTGTCTGTGACTCCATAAATTCATATCAGCTTTTTACCTCCTCGCCCTCCTTCACTTCAATGGACATGTTCTTGGCTGCCTTGTTGAACACATGGTCCCACCAAGGGAAGTCGTTGTCAACGTGACCAAGCTACGCGCGCGCGCGCGCGAGAGAGAGAGAGAGAGAGAGAGAGAGAGAGCGAGAGACGTGTCAAAAGGCAAAGGCACGCGAGACCCACGCTTGTCGACATCTCGTCCTTGCTTACCCCATTGGCGTCCATTTTGAGCTTTGGTTTGATGGCTTCGCTCATACCATGGCGTTCTTTGCCAAGGCCATCGCCGCTGGAAGAAGAGGAGAGGGGTGAAAAATTGATCAATGACTCGCCTGTCCCTCTACCTTGTCCAGCCAAACTTTTCCAACTGTCGCCTTGCAAAGTCCATTTATCTTGAGTCAATAGAACGAAAAATGAATGAAATTTCAAATTACTCAAATTTGTGAAGAAAAGAAAATAAAAAGTTTCAAGGGAGATAATAATGTAATTTTGGTGTGCCGGATGGATGGAACGCTGACATTTTGCGCCACTCACCTTGGCGGAAAAGAACTTTTCAAAAGGGGTGATTGATTTGTATGCGCGCGATCAATAAATTCATACTTGAGACGGACCTCTTTGCTCATGCTACAACATTATTATTATTATTACATCTTATTACAATGCCAGTGCAGCCACATCCCAATCGCCTTCGCTACTTGTGGCCAACACTTTGGCAGCAACTGTCTCGCTCTTCTTCTTCTTCTTTGTCGTCGTCGTTCTTTTGCTCTGGTCCTGCTGCGACTGCTTCTTCTTGTTCACGGTTGCACCGCCCAACAGCAACAGTGCATCATCATCGTCATCGTCGTAGGCAAGCGGAGCCAGTCGCTCCAGCACTTTCTTCTCCACATCGTCTGGCTCATCGAAATCAAACTCATCAACTGCCTTCTGCTTGGCTGTGGTGACAGCCGCTTGCTTGGTGACAGCCGCTTGCTTGGTGACAGCCGCTTGCTTGGTGACAGCAGGGACGTCGTCGTCTTCATCAAATGCAAAGGCACCGTCACAGGGACTCGTGGACGACGACAATGACAAAGGACCTACTCGAACACGACGCCCACACCCACTGCTACTGCTGTTCTTGTTGTGGCGCACACTGGCGGCGGTCCGAAGCGCGCGCGTGGTCTTTACCGTGGCGGGGCTTGCCACGATCACTCCTGTGGTGGAGGAGAGCAAACGTGCACTGGAGGGGGTCTTGTGCATGTGTGAGCGGCCGGGGGACAGTCGACACGCGCCAAGGTCGGACGACGAATGGCCCGCACGTCGCTCACGCACCCTCGCGGCAATCTGCTCGGCTCGCTTGGTCTTCCTTGCACGACTAGTAGATGTACTACTTTGGGAGGAAACCGTCTTTGCTGTCTCTGTCGCGGCAGCCTCCACCACCACCTTCGTCTTCTTCATCTTCTTCTTTGCAGAAGCAGCAGCAGTCGCGGTGGCGGCGGGTTTCTTAGGCGGCACAGCCACATGCACTGTAGGACTAGACGCAGCAACACGACGACCGAGCCGGCCCGAAAAGGGTGTCTCAAAGTCATCGAGGTCGTCAAAGTCAAAGGGGGTTGCAGGAGTGATGGGGACTTGCACGCGCGGCGACTGCTCCACTGCAACCTCCTCACACTCGTCAAGGGAAACGACAGTGTGTCTGGGTGGTACAGACGCTGCCACTTCTTCTTCGTCTTCGACTTCATCGTCATCGTCGCTTCGTCCTTGTGCTTGTGCTTGTGGTAGCACTGTGACTGTCGCTTTGTGTCGGTAGCGGTGCTTGACAGGACGCACGCGTTGACGCTCCGCCTCAACTTTTCTTGCTTCTGTCTCACGTCTCAATCGCTCAGCCTCTACCCTCTCCTCCTCCTCCCTCTTCTTTCGTGTCTCCTCCTCCTTGACCTTTTCATCGTCTTCCCCTTCGTCCACCTCCATTCCCACTGCACCTCCCTCCTCCTCCTCCTCCTCCTCCTCTTCCTCCTCATTCTCCTTCACATCCTCCATCTCGACCACTTTCTCCTTATCCTCCTCCTCATGTTCACACGTCCACTCCATTCCCATATCATCATCGTCTCCACCTCCTACATCATTATCACTCTTGACACCTGCGCGCTCTATCAGACTGGCCAGCTCATGATCCAGATCAAAGAGCGCACACACATTGTCAACGGCAACATAGTTTGCTGCGGTACGACCAAACATACGGTGCTCGGGTGTGACGCGATGCTTTGAGAAGTTGTCGTATGACTTTCCACAGCACTCGCAATAGCCACTTTTGGTGTTGATCTTGCGTCGGGTGCGTCGTCGTTCGCGTCGCAGTCGCTCCTCTTCTGCCATGTCCTCTTCCTTTTGACGTCGCTCTTGCTCTCGCAGCAGATTCTCCTTCTTCTTCTCCTTCTCATCCTGCACAACGCGTGCTCGCTTGGACGCGCGTCGATTCGTCGGCTCCTTCACCTCCTCCTCCTTCTGGTGTTCGCTGCTGGGGTGATCGTTGTCGTCGTCGCCGCTGTTGTTGTTGATGTCCCCCTCGCCGTCGTCGGCACTGGTGCTGTTGGGCGGGAGGAAAGGACATTCATTGGTGTTGACGTGCCAGTACAGCTGAGGCACTTCTCCTTCCTCAAAGATCTTGTAGGTGGCGCGCACACGACCCGATGTGTCCTCGAGCTTGACATAGGCGCGCTGTCGAAAGGAACGCACGCGACTGGTGTCCGAGAGAGAGGCGCGTTGCAGGGCGGGCAGTGGAGCGGCGACATGGTGTGCGCGGGAGCGAGCAAAGATGTTGAGTGACACACGCGCAGTGTGTTGCGAGACGGGTTGTGATGGAGCCCCAGTGGTGTTGTGCAAGTGATGGTGATGCTGTTGTTGATGATGCTGACGCCCCAAGGCACGTGGGTAAGCTTGTTGGAACGCTAAAAAAACAAAAACAAAAACAAAAACAAAAACAAGCAAACAAAAAATGAGCGGTATAATAGTTATTATTATATTTTAGTGCGTACCCTCGAGGGAAATGACGGCAATGTCATTGCGCCTGGCAATGTCGACGACATTGCGGGAAGTGCCAGCAGAAGCGGTGAGTTGGCGCGCACTCTTGGAGGCGGGCACATACTTGGAGACGGCCATGACTTGACGGGCAGTCGCAGACGCAACTGTCGAGCTACTGTGCTGGTGTCGTGTCACGACTGATGAGTCGTCCTTGGGCGATCTGCTCACGTCGGGGCTCATCGACGCACCCACAGACGCAGCCAGCGTATCTTCGGTGATCGACGCCGCCGGCTGGTTACTGATCACAATCGACACTTTGTGAGTGTCAAAGAAGTTTGAGATGGTCTACAGAAAAAAAAGAAAAAGTAAAATCACCACAGTTCCATTAGACTTGAAAGGGTCGCGCAGGCCCCAGGACAGCAAGGTAGAGCGGAACCACGCTTTCGACATAAGAGCGCGGGAGGGGAGGGGCACAGGAAAAAAGCGCGAAACGGACAACGGTTGAAGAGCGCGCCAAAGTTTAAAAAAAAAAACGATGAAACGGAAAAGAGCAGTTTTGGCGGAATGGGCTTCAGGCGGGACTGAGGCGGGAGAGGGAGGCTCGCAGATGGAAGTGGAAGGGTGCAGTCGATGGTGGTAGGGAGCGCGAGGTGTACCGCTTCGAGGTGTTTGAGCTCGCGTTCGACGGCCGAGCGGTCTTTGTCGCCGTCGATGAAAACGACATGGCCCTTCCAGTTGCGAGGGATCGTGGTTCTTCCGTGCGGCGCGATCATCGAGGGTGACGAGCGACTGTACACAGACGGCGCGGCGGTGCCGGCCGGGGTCGGTAAGAGGGAGCGGGGGCCGCGGCGAGGCATGAGAGCCGCCGTTGCCAGACCGCCAAAGCTGACGGAGCTCGTCACCGATCGCACGCTGCCGTAGCTCGGCACTCGGTTGAGCTCCATCAAACAAACACGATTAATGTATATTGTATAATTATTATTGTATATTTCTAATTTTCTATTTTTTATAGTTATTCGGAAGTAGTCGACTCATCTTGGAATAAGTAGCAAAATGATTATTAGTATTCTGAAGGCTCTGAGGCGACTAATAGGCTGAAGAGTAAGAAGGAACTCATTTATCAACTCAAGGATGAACTGGAAGACAATTTGGTTGGAGAAGAGCACTTATTTCGTTTTCTAGGTTCATTTCTATATTGAAAATTGAAAGCGATCTCAAAAATGATTTTGGAAAATCGTTAATCGACCTTTTTCTTTCCTCTCTTCGTGGTACGTTTTGCTCCAGCACCATTGTGCACCCGCCTCCCCTCTGTTGGCTGCTCTACAGCCCTCCATCCACCCCAAAAATCTCTCGTTTGTTCAATATTGAACATCGTTCTTCCTGGCCACTGTCTGTGCCGGTCCTCGTCCGACGACGACGACCAGTGGTGCTATACAGACGACCGCGAGCGCGAAGAATCCCCATTGAAGTTCTCGCTGTCGTGTCAAAGAGAATTGAAAAAAAAAAAAAAAAAAAAAAAAAAAAAAAAAACTGAACGCGTTTTCGGTCGTTGTTTGTAGTGGAACTCTTGCCCCTACCTGAAAGCAACAGACAGTCATGGTAAGAGGGGTCTGAAAAAGAACGCCGTTCGGGGCGTGGCTCTTTCGGTCGCATGTGCCTAAACTTTTTGCTCTCTCTCTCTCTCTCTCTCTCTCTCTCCTCTCGCTCTCTCTCCCGCTCTCTTGCGCCACAGACGAAAGGAACGCAGGCCTTCGGAAAGCGCCACACCAAGTCGCACACGCTCTGCGTGCGATGCGGCAAGAGCTCGTTCCACATCCAGAAGCACACCTGTGCGTCGTGTGCCTTCCCTGCTGCCAAGATGCGTTCATGTACTTTTTTTTTTTTTTTTTTTTATTATTATAATTTTTTTTTCTTTCTCATTCTTTGTTTTTCTCTCTCTCTCCTCTCTCTCTTTTTTTTTCTTTTTTTTGTGTGAGTGTAGACAACTGGAGCGTCAAGGCTAAGCGCCGCAAGACTACCGGTACCGGCCGCATGCGTCACATCAAGGAGGTATGATTTATTTATATTGAGAGAGTGAGAGTGAGAGTGAGAGAGAGAGTGAGAGAGAGAGAGAGAGAGAGAGAGAGAGAGAGATTTTATTCTACCTTCTTTGCTTATCAATGCTTTGGCGCGTCTCACACGTTGTTGCGTCTAGGTCTTCCGACGCTTCAAGAACGGTTTCCAGGAGGGACAGGCTACTTCGTCTAAGAAGTAAACTCTAAACATTCACTTGTGCCTTAAAAATATTATAATGACTGAATATGTGTGGATGAGGCTGCCTGCGTGTCCACGACTGTATGTGGAAGAGAGGAGAACAAGCGGGTCACTAAGCCATGGGAAGGAATTTAGTGGAATTTAGTTGATCGACAAAGTTTGTTGTTTATTGTTCGTCACGTACCACTCGCGAATCAACTTTGTCATTACACGCGTATGACACGTTAGAACATGTATATCTAGTAGTGACTAGTGAGTAATTAGAGGTCATCTGAGCAAGCACCGATGCGATATATTACATTTGATAAAATATAGGAATTACGTAACTTTTTTTCACACTTCACAGTTTGAGTCTTTTTTTGCTTTCCCCATGTCTTCTTCTCGCTCGGTAGGCTTTGCGGAGAGCACGTCGAGCTCGACTGGGAATGCAAGCGGGACGGGCCCCGGAAGACCCGGCATTTCGGGTGTGCCGTCTTCCGGCCGACTCGTTCGCCAATTGTCATCTGACGTTGCTCTCGACACCCCGGCACACTCGGGCGGACTTGGTGGCACTCTACCGGGACTGGTGGGCGCCATGAACACGCTACAGGAGATTTTCAATCCGTTTAATCCTCGATCGTCCGCAAACGAGCGCCCGCTTGACGCGCCTGCTGCCTCTGCGCGTGCCCGGCTGCAGGCACTGAGCCGCGAGCGCAGTGGCAGCGCCGACCTGGAAGGACGTCCCTTGGCGCCCATCGACATTGGCACTGTTGCGTCTCGCATTCGTCGAACTCACAATCGCTCTGCGAGCGCCTCCATTGCCTTTCTCTCGCCACAACTCGGCAGCGAACTCTCCGAACTGGCCTCGCCCGAGCCGATGCACCATCATGGTGGCGCCCCCCCCTGGATTGCCGTGGCGCCAATACCAACAGCATCAGCTGCTGCACTGACGGGAGCAGCGGCAAGCGAGTCACCACACTCGCTCAGCTCACTCCCTCCTACTCCAACCCCAGCCGAATCCCACTCAGACCCCAACAACAGCACCAATGGTCTCGCCCCCAGACGATCCTTCTCGGCGACTCCCGCCACCACCAGCATGACGGCCACCACGAATGCTGTTCCACCACCTCTCGACCCGTACAGCCACCGCATTGCCGCCGCAGTCAACACCAACTCCACTGACTTTACCCTGGACATGCCCACCACCGACACCCCAACCTCAACGGCGGCGGCGGCGGCGACGACGATGACCACCGCCACTACCACCACCACCACCAATGGTACGGCAGTGGACAGTGCGCCTCCCGACGAGCTTTTCACTGTCGACGATGGCCCTTCCACTCGCGTTGAATTCCAGGCATTCCTCCGCTGGCTCGAACGCTCCTTCCCGTTCCTTGTCATGCTTCTCACCGTCTTCACCTACCGTCACAAGGAGGGCATTGCTCTTACTCTTGTCATGTGGATAGTTCTCCTCAATGCAAACTCCCTTCTCACCAGTCAAGTGGCCGCTCGCGAACACCGTCGCAAGCGCGTCCTCATCTTTGTCATGGCCCTCCTCGCCTGTCAGCTTGCCTCTGTCTACTACATCTTTCCCATTTACAAAAGGTACATTGCACATGCAACAGAAGCGTAGTTCAAACTCAAATAACTAAAATAGTGTCATGGCCAGTGTCATCCTAACCCTAACTCCACTTTACCTTTTAGTCTGGCTCTCTTCCCTCCTTCTACCCACGTCGAGTTTTTTGATACCATTTTCATTGTCGTTGTGACTGATATTGCTGCTCGTTACGTTACCATATTCGCAAAAACTCTAATGACTCTCGCACCGAGTTTTTGGTCGTATCACAACAGAGTAAGCGCCACACTCAACACGCATTCATTCTGAATGATTCACATTCGTTCTGATTCATTCTGATTTGACTCACATTTATTCTGATTTGACCACATCTCACGTATACACTTTCCGTCTTGTTTGTCACAGAGCAAGTATTACAGTCTCGCAGAAGAACTGTCTCAGCTCTACCGGCTTATGCTGCCTATTCCCGTCTGGTATGAGTTCTTTCTTCACGCCGGAAGCGGAAAGATCTTCATGTCCCTCATTGCAGGTTAGTTCCACATAATCATCATTGTTCTTTGCGTTTATATCTCTCTGCCTCTCTGTTGCTCTCTCTTTGTTTATTGCTTGAGAGTGATCGCTGAGTGTGCTGTATGTGTGTCTACTTTGTGCTTATGTTGGTTATGCATAGGAATCTATCTTGTATTCAAGTTTAGTCTTGTGATTGAGCGGGCACACAAAGTGGTTCAGTTCGCACAGACAATGCTCACACAGCAACAGCGCAATCACGGTCGCAATGGTCACCATGACAACAACACCATTGGTGATGAAGAGCCTTGTGCAATTTGTCAGGACCCTCTCAGTGTCCCCCTAACCCTGCCAAACTGTTCACATACCTTCTGTGAGCATTGTATTCACCAGTGGCTCAGTCGCAACCGCTCTTGTCCTCTCTGCCGTGCTCCCGTCCGTCTCCTCCCTCCGTCTCTCTCCCTCTGGCGTGATGGCGCTACCTCACTTATGTTGCAGCTCTTTTAGTGTGTGTGTGTGTATGTACATTCTGTGTCCTCCTCACTGACTCTGACTCTCTCACTCTCACTCTCACACTCTCTCATTCACTCACACTCTCACACTCTCTCATTCACTCACTTGTCTGTCGTTAACCATCTTTCTCTCTCTCGATGTACGAGATGTTTTTCTCATGGATCTTATTTATTGTATTTGAAACACTGTTAAACATAATTCAACTTTTTTTTTGGTGCGCGCAAGATCCGACTAGAGAACGAAAAAATTAAAAGACGTCTTGATGAAGAAGAGAAAGAGAGCGCGCGCGCATTGAGTCGTTGGAAACTAAATCGGGTCGTTTGTGCGGCGGTGTGTTGATTTAAAAATGTTATGTTTACTATTGGTGACGGAGAAACAAACAGAAGGGAAACACAATTTAAAACAGATCGTATTTTCTCTTGTGAGATTCCTTTGAGCGAATTCGAAAGGCAGCACTGGAAGAAAAGAGAGAGAGAGTGAGAGAGTGAGAGTGAGAAATGGGGTTGTTGCTTTTGTGTGTGTGTGCGTTATTATATTATTATTATTATGGTTTTTTTTACGCTTTGGTTTGGGCAGGACCGACAGGGGCGGGGAAAGGTGAGTCGAGTCTGATTGGGGAGAGATCGAGAGAGCGCATGGAGTCGTCGACGGAGGAGTCCCATTGGGACTGGAAGAAGGAGAGGGCGACGGGAAGAAGACGGCCAGGGGTGGAGGGGGTCACGAGAGCATCGGAGGACCAGTGTAGAGGGTTAGAAGTGTCCGAGGAGGGACCGTCTGTGACTGTGTGTGTGTTCGTGTTCGTGTTTGCGGACTCCATTGACTCGATTGTGTTTGCGTCTGTGTCAGATGGTGGGAGGAGCGTGAGAAGATTGCCCCATCGTTCGTTGGTGAGGGTAAGCTGTTCTACGCTTGCAATGGGTTCGGAGCGCAATTGCAGGCACAGAACAAAGCAGTAGCGCTGGTAGCCAAGGCCGTGCAAAGGCAGTGGTGGCAGGTAAGGCACTAGCGTGTCGCCGCTCTCGACGGATCCTTCTTTAATGTTGCTCCTATACACACACACATACATATGTACGTTTCAACCAGAATCCAATGATTTTCCTGTGCGCTAGCTTACACGACCCAGTGGAACAGATGCGCTGTGCTCTGATCGACCTCCTGTACCGGACTGTGCGGGACAAGGTCAGGCGTGAGCATTGCCAGCGTCCACCGGCGGTGTGGTGCTTCTACGCTCTGGTCAAATTCAACCTTGGGCGCTTTCAGAGCCTATTTGGTATCGCAAATGATATGATCAGAGTGATCGCGTTTTTTTTTTTTTTTTTTTTTTTTTTTTTTTTTTTGACTTGTCTGGGATAGAGAAGAGAGCCACAGACGACGGGCGCGTCGTCGTAGTGGACACGCAGGTTGATGGACGGCGTAAAGGGCCCAGTGACATCCTGGAATACTCTATGATATTTGGCAGAGGAGACAACCTGAGAAAGACAAAGACAGAGAGGAAGTGAGATTTTCGAGTCTGCTGCTGCTTGCTCGCCACGGCACGCACCCGCTTGTCCTCCCTGGAGAACAGCCACTTGTCGGTGCTCATGTCGGCGACGGGCAGGCGCTCAACGCGCTCGTGCAGATCGCGCATCCGCAAGACATTCTCAGCGAGTGTCTTGCGCACTGCGAGTGACTCACGTCGCGCCGAAATATCCGGCAAGCTTCCGCGCGCATAGTTCTCGAGGGGCTGGAAATCCTTCGCGAGCGCAACAGGCGCCGATGGCAGCACGGATTCCTTGCTGATTGGCGTGGGCGACGATCGCCACCAAAACTGGCGACTGATCAACATTGGTGCCGCCGCCGCCGCTGCTGCTGCTGCTGCTGCTGCTGCTGTGGCGGCTGATCGTCTCCAAGGGGCGCCTTGGAGCATTGGTAATTGTTAGCGTATGTCTGGTAAAATAATATGAATAATGATTTTAACTTTTAAGGTTAAAGGACAAATTAGTTTTAATCATACAGCATTGTAACCGAAGAAACTGAGTTGTTTCTTTTTTGCTTTGCGCAAAGTCTCTCGTCAGTTTCTGATCAAAAGGCACAAAACTGTTAAAGGAAATATTTTAAGGAATATGTATTATACTAAACATAATTATAACCACACGGGGGCAGGAATGGGAGCGGGAGCAGAAGTGCGAGCGGGGGCAGGAGTGGGAGCAGAGATCATTCCATTGCCATGGCGGTACAGTATAATGTCGCCATCGTTGGGCGTGCTGTGCCAGTCGGACCAAATGCGACCGAGTAGCAACGCCTGAAACATAGAGGTGGAGCCCAGTGCCTGCAGGCGACCACGTAGGTCACGCACTGAGATGCCCGTCTCGCCAGGCTCAAACGCTTCTGAATTCGGACCCAGTGCGCACATCAGGAGAGCCGTGAGTTGTGACTGAGTTTCGTCGATAGTCATGTAACCATTAGCATAGGGAAGTGAACTCGTGAGGACCTGACGCGCATAGCCTGAAAGAGGTGGACCAACCAAAGGCCCAATGTCGTCCTTGACAAGAGCACCCGAATTGCAAAAGTCGCAGATAACCAGGATATTGCACCCAGTCCATGCTACATGTGCACTCAGAATCCCACGCAGCGCATCCAAATTAAAGCACGACTCCTTATCGTTGGGTGTCGTAATGGCGTCGCTGAGAACCAGTCCACCTCGGGCGTCGCTCACTCCGTGTCCAATCAGATGCACAACCAGCAGAGACGCTCTGCCTGCCGGCAAGCTTGCCTTGCAAGCAAGATACAGTGCCGCTTCCTTAATTCGCTTCTCGGTCACTGCTGCCACCCACTGGCCAGTCGTTGGGTCCACATCCGACACGGCGCACACATCAAAGTAGCGCTTGCTCCACATGTCAGCCATGAGCTTGACACTGTGTGTCACGCCAGTGAGATCCGGATACTGTTGCAGAGCCGGGTTTATGCTTTTGTACTTGCTCACACCCACCACTAGCGCACCCGCGTATGTGTATCGAGGAGCAACGGACATGTCTATTAAAGAGTCGAACGTTTCAGTTAACAATAACAATTATTCTATAATAATAATAATATTAACTAGGTAGACACTTCCAATAATAACATAATAATTATCCATCACACGAAAGGAAAAGCGACAATAATAATAATAATAATAACAATAATAACAATAATAATAATAATAATAATAATAATAATAAATATTTATTATTATTATTATTAATATTATTATTATTATGAGTACAGCTCTCTAATGTTCAATTATTATTTATTTTTCTGAATTTTATTGAGTTTCTTACCATTCCGCTGCGTGGCCACCCACCACTTCTCCAGAGTCACGTTGCACGTCCGTTCAAAGCCCCCGTGTGCCGCCACTTCACCCCACACAGTGTCTGCTCGACGGTAAAATGCGCTTGCTTTGGCCACTTTTTCTGCTGCGAACAGGGGTGCGTTGCTCTTGAAGGGGTGGGCGGGCACAAGGACGGGTGCGCCGCGCCAGCCCCACCGCAGCGAACGGGTCCCGTCGCACACCGCTCCACAGATGCGATCCATAGTGCGCTGTACTCGCACAGGGTCACTGTCATCCGTCAGCTCAACGCGCACAAACGGCTCAGTTGGTTCGAGTCGCAGACGCACCGGGACGCACGCGTCTATCATCATGACATTGGTGCACCACTGCGTTGCACGGATAGGACTATCCGGTAACGATTCGCGCCACAGGGCCACCATGAGCATTTGGAAGGTCGCCAGAGAGACCGGAAGAGTCTCTGCATTGCAGGCAAACTGGTAGAGGAAAAGCTGGGCGGGGAAGTGGATGGGTGCGTCAAGGAAGGCGGCACGTTCGGGCAGGAGCATCGGAACAAAGAGTTGTGCGTCACGGCGAAAGATGAGGCAAAGCCGTTCAAGGCAGACCATAAAAACGTCGACGTCGGACACATCGGCGCCAGCAAGAAGGGGAATAAGATGAGGTTGACGAGGACTTGACTTGGAGGCGCCTGGAAGGAAGCCGGAGAAATACTGGCCCCAAGTCGCTGGCTTCTGAGCGGGCTCACTCGGAACGGTCAGCAGATTAGTGGCATGTGGAGCCGCCGCAGTCCACACAAGCCATTCGGCGGCCTCGGCGGGGAACCCACACTCAGACGCGTCTTTGAACTTGTCCAGTTCGCCAAGAAGACGCGCTGTGCGCCTCGCTCCGTCGTCCGGGTGCATCTGACCCGCTTTCACAACCTCTCGCAGCATAGCCACGGCCCGTTTGCTCTTCGCGCGTCCCCACTGCGCCATCACCACCGAGCACAGCAGCTCTAGTGCTCCAATCAGCCGCGGCACATCAAACACAATCGTGTCCGACTCGCTCACGCATTGACTCGCGGCATCCGCACGACACACCAGAATGTCCGCGGCGCTCTCCAGATAGGGCACCAATCCCTTTCGGATGTCGTTCATATCCGACATCATATCTCCCAACGTCACCAGAGGCTTATCGTTGAGCTCAAGGGCGCCCAAATCGCCGACACTGGACATGAGCATCACGTGACCCAGACGCGCCCATCGCCCCATCAGATCTTGAGCAGCGACCCATTCCAGGGGGAGAGTGCGATTGCGCACCGCCTGGTGAAGAGCGGCGCTCACACCCTCTAGTCCAATGTGCTTCTTGCTGCCCACCTGGAAGAAGGGCACGCCGGGAGTGTCGCGTGGCATTGTGAGGTGACTGCCGAGCACAGAACCGACCTTTTGAAGAATGTCGTGAGAGACAATCTCAAGGAGGTCCGTTCCCATAGTGTTGTTGGGAAACGTGTCGAGATGAGTGCCCACAACGATCACACGGAAGTAAGACTCGTCTGTGAGAGGCACTTGATGGGCAATGATGTTGGCCCACTTGATCAGATGGTCATACTGTCGATTAGCGCAAATTCTGTTGTTCATGACGGACAAGTCGAAGACGAGGACGTAGACAGACTCGGCTCCCATGAAGAGAGCAGGAAGAGAGTCGTACATCGACTCGCCTAAGAAGCGGGGAAAAAAAGGATGGAGAGAGCAAACGAGTAAGAAGAGTGACGAATCTAAAGAATTCTTACCGGCAAAGTCAAACATCTCCAAGTCGACATGTTCCTTGTGCATCGCATTTCCAAGTAGTCCTCGGACGAGCGCCATGGAAGGGGACATTGGGGTAGGGGGTGTGCGAGGAAGCGAGAAGGATGGGTTATTTGGCATAGGGGGACGAGGAGGGAGCGTCGCGAGGATGGGGTGGTGCACCTTGAGCTGAGTGTGAGCCCCAGTGCTATGCATGCAGCTGTCTGGTTCCTTCTTCTCGCTCTTGTCGGCCTCTGTGGGCATCGTCTTCACCTGGTCCTCCTCTTTCTCCTCGTTTGCTTCCTTCGTCCCCTCTTGTTCCTCAAGAACGTCAGGTGATTCCTCTTCCTCTTCCTCCTCTTCCTCGTGGACATGATCAGGTGATGATTCGTCCTTCTCTTCCTCCTCTTCCTCGTGGACATGATCAGGTGATGATTCGTCCTTCTCTTCCTCCTCTTCCTCGTGGACATGATCAGGTGATAATTCGTCCTTCTCTTCCTCCTCTTCCTCGTGGACATGATCAGGTGATGATTCGTCCTTCTCTTCCTCCTCTTCCTCGTGGACATGATCAGGTGATGATTCGTCCTTCTCTTCCTCCTCTTCCTCGTGGACATGATCAGGTGATGATTCGTCCTTCTCTTCCCCCTCCTCTTCATCTTCTTCTTCGTCCTCCTCTTCCTCCTCATCTGGTGTCTTCTCCTCCCCCTCTCGATCCTCCAACGTCGTCGCAGCGTCTTCCATCTCCATCTCTTCGTCATTGCTCGCAAGGAGACTCGCCAGACGCAACTCATCAAGTGGCACTGCTTCAAACACCCCCGTTCCCTTATT
Organism: Ministeria vibrans ATCC 50519; assembly: GCA_943704425.1. Classification (NCBI taxonomy): domain Eukaryota; class Filasterea; order Ministeriida; family Ministeriidae; genus Ministeria; species Ministeria vibrans. Next base: position 76,532 of record CALSCP010001441.1, on the reverse strand, counting down.
CAGCACCATTCGCATTTTGTGCATGCGAGTCGCCACTGAGCGATCCTCTTCGCCCGGCAATTCGTCGCCCTTCAGAGCAGCCAGCAGCGAGGTCTTGCCCGCCTCAGTCGCACCTAAAACGAGCACTTTGATCGACCGACTGACCACGGATCCGCGTGCCATTGCAGCGGAGAATGCAACGTCATACGCGAGCGACCTGATTAAATTTCATGATAAGACAGAGTCATACTATTTTTTATATATATCTTCCTTACGGCAACAGATCGGAAAGAGGCCACTGCTGTTGTGAACCATTGTCGAATTGAGCAATCAGAAACTTGTTGTCGGATGAGAGTGCAATCTTCGTGAGAAAACTACACGTCATGAACAATTCAGTATTTATATTGATAAGAAGACGGGCACATAACACAATAACAAGAGAATAGTATTCGGACCTTTGTGAAACGTTGAGTGTCTTCACACGAGTTCCTTTGGCAATGGTCCACTTTTTCGTCGTGCCATCGTCAGAACAACTGAAAATGGTCTTGTTGTCGAGCGCAATGCGCACTTGACGAACAACTCTGCATAAAACCAAAAACGAAAACAAAAGAGAACAAAAATTATTAAATCTTTCAGACAAATTGATTTCTGATATACTCTGTGTGTGCCGTGAGAGTGCGCACACACTCCTCTGTCTGCATATCCCACACTTTCACTGTCTTGTCTGCCGATCCACTAATCACGTGCGTCTCATCGCACGAGAAAATTGCCGAGTGAACGTGGCTAAGAAGTCAAAGGAAAAATAAACGAAAAATTAACGAAAAATAAACGAGTGATTTTGGGCAAATGAAGATTGCGTTTGATTTGCTTCGCTCGTACTGTGCATGGCCCTTGAGTGTTTTTGTGCAGTCACTGCTCACAGTTGACCATATTTTGATGGTATGGTCGTGAGAAGCACTGAGAATGGTCTTTCCATCGAGAGAGAACCGCACTGACTTGACGGGACTAAAGAGCAAGTGACGTTAATTGAGTCGAGGCTCTCACGAAATTACGTGTACCCTTCGTGTCCCACAAAAGTCATTAGACACTCTTTCTTCTGAATATCCCACATCTTCACTGTGTTGTCAAACGAGCCACTCAGCGCTCGCTTTTCATTGTGTGAGAATTGTACATCCCACACCCAACTGAACAAAAAGAAAAAAAAAGAGTCACAATATTAATGACAAAACAATGAAATGTTAATATAAACGAGCGGATGAAGATACACGGGTGAGTGTGTGTTGTGTCCATTTTACCTCGAATGACCCTGAAAGACCACCGATTCTTCGCTCTCAACATCCCAAAGGATCATCAAGCAGTCACGAGAGCCACATAGGACCTTTTTGCAGTCACGAGAGAGGATACCGCAGAAAAGAAGACTGTACAACACAACAATGCAGTGATAGCAATAATGATTAATTCAGATTCCCTTCTCAAGTGACGTTACTCTGAATGTTTGAGCGTCTTTTGGCACACTCCGCTGGGCAAGCTCCATAATTTGAGTGTCATGTCAGTGGAAGCACTCAGAAGAAGCTTTTCGTCCGCAGAGACGTGGATGGTTTGAACAGAGCTAAAAATGAGATAAATCAACACAAAAAATTAATAACAATAAGAAGAAGAAGAAGAATACAACCCATTTATTAATGGTATAGTCACCACGCAAAGACATAAAAATAAAACGAAGAAGAAGAAGACAAAAATAATAGTAAAATAAATAGAGAATCAAGAGCTGTACTCAATGTCAAAACAAGACAATATGCAAAACAAAGAGCAGCGCAATACTTCAAATAATATTATAATTATTATTATTATAATATACTTACAACAGTGTAACACACAATAACATAATAAACTGAGCTGCAATTCTCACCTGTCGTGTCCAACAAGCTCGAGAGCAACAGTGTCATCACGGGCATTCCATACGGTAATGATGTCGCTCAACCCGCAGCTGACAAGATACTGCGCAGTGGGACTCAGCGCAATGCATTGGACGCCAAACAGTTGTCCGCTCCACGACGCAACGGCGCAGTCAATCTGCTCTGCGCCATCCCTGCACTCCTCAAACACCTCTATACTATGCGTTTCTCGGTTGCTGTATGCGATGCATGACTCTGAAATTCGCACAGAAGTCATTTTCTGTTGTTTTTTTTTTTTTTTTCCTACAAGAGAAAGAATGAAATCATTTGCAAATGCGCTCAAAGTGACGGAAAGGCGCCCGCGAGGCTGCCACAAGCACAAAAAAGGACGTGCCAACGGGATACGCGGCCGACAATGAGTGAGAGAGGGGTGTGGAGCGGCGGACGGGACAACGCATTCTTATCAGCCGATTTTCCCCAAATTCGTACTGGTTTGGCGGTGGCACTGTCTCTCTCGCCAACGGGGACAGATTGGACGAGTAACTACGGGTGTAATTCAGGAGCTCGAGTGGTTTCCCGGCCGTGGGGCTAAACTGTGAAACTGCTCTTGGTTTTACAACTCCGCACACCGACAGACGAATGGGTCGATGGACAAGTGAGTACGGAGCAACAATCGCCAATACGACTTTTTTTTAAGGTGAGGACGTGAGGAGTGAGAACAGCGGCGAGGTACAAAAAGTGAAAGAAAGGGGGATTTTGAAGATTATTCATTCACTCTCTTCAGAGTTTCCTAAACACACAGTTTCACACAGTTTTTGTTCGTGTCATGCCCTTCTTGAGCCCCCTGTTCAAGAGAAAGAAGAAGCCGGCGCCGGTCGTCTATGACCCGACTGTGGGTCTCGGAGGCGACGACGGCGAAGTGGACACGGACGCAACGGCGAGCGTTGACGTTGCGACGAAAAGACCCGTTGTCCAAACCAATTCATCGCTACAGGGCCACAAAAAGGTATGACTGGAGCCCTGCAACAGACTTGTATCCATTCCAACGCAGACGACGCGCAACTCAAGCGGTCCAGTGGGGGTTTTGAACTCAGATGTTGAACGTTTTCTGCCCAAATTTGGAGATGCCCTTTTTTTTTCTCGTTATATCTCGACTCTACTGCCACGATTCGAGGCGTCTTTCCGCATAACATAGACTGCACTACGCGTGGGCAAGGAATGGCGGCGTGCGGTGTGCTTCTTTGCGGTGTGTGCCGCACTCTGTGTTGTCGTCTCATCCTCTTGCACACAATAGGGCACGGTGTTGTCTCCATTGGCAGTGAAGAAACCGTCGATGACGCTGATCTCGCAGGCGCTGCACACGTCCTCTGCGTCGGTGAGTCGAGAGACGAGCCAGATAAGGGAGTGGGAAGGCGACGCGGCAGCAGCGGCGTCGCAGCGGAGCAGTTTCTCGCAGGTGTCGACTGCCGGCAAGTCCTCTGTGGTGTACAGCAGTGTGGCCTTTGTGAGCACGTATGAGGCGGAAGAGCCTGCCTACGTCACACTGGAGCAGATTCAGACGGAGCGCAAGAAACGCGGCGGCGAGTCTGAGAGCAAATTTACGACAGTCAAAGACGAGGCGAGTGTCTACGCAGAGGATCTGGGTCTCGAGAGGGCGCCTGAGTTGCCGCCGGTCTTCTCGGCCACTCTGAAAGACATTAGTCTCGCCGACAAGGCACCCTGTCAAAGTACGAAATTGTGCGTGATTAAAAGGAGGGAGAAAGAAACAGTGATGGCGAGAGGAGGGAGAAAGAAACACTTAAAAGTGATGGAGAAAGAAGAGAGAAAGAAGAGAGAGAGAGAGAGAAAGCGCCAAAATGATAGAGAGATGATGATGATGATGATGATAGCAATGTTAAAAATATTCTGTGGTAGAGTGTAAGGCACTATTTTCCAACGACGGACTGTACGAACGAGCGGGTTACTTCTACTGTCGCACCGACTGGCTTGAGCTTTTCTGTGAAATCTGCAAAGTATCACACTCCTACCCAAGCGAGACTCACTCTCACTCACACACACACGCACATACTTTGGCAATGTTTAGGCGTGCAACAAGCACATTGAGCGAAAGGGGGTGAGTTGCATGGACTCACCGTACCACATGCAGTGTCTGCGGTGCAGCGACTGCAGCGTACCTCTGCAGTCGGGAGTGCAGGTGTTTCTGGTGGGGGAGCGACTGTTCTGCGAGCACTGCGAGCCGAGCAAAGGGAAGCACAATGAGAAGTGCGGGCGATGTCGGCAGTTGGTCAAAGGGGATGCAGTGGAGGCAGACGGGAAGATGTTCCACCCGCAGTGCTTCATCTGCTGTCAATGCAAGACGCGCCTCACGACCGTCTTTTACAACATGGACGGTGGTCTCTACTGCAAACCAGACTATCTCGCCAAGTACGGCAAAAAGTGCGCCAAGTGTGCGCTCCCGCTCGACGGGCCCTTCCTGCAGGTTGCCGACGACCGCATCCACCCGGCCTGCGTCGCCTGCAAGATCTGCGGCAGCGGCGCAGAGTACCTTGAGGAGCTTACTGTCATCAATGACGTCGCGCATCACGTCAGTTGTCTCAAGTACGTACTTTGACAGGCCTACATTTCCATTCCGCTCAAACCCGCACTTTCTCTTATAGGTGTGCGCTGTGCGAAGCGCCGTTTGAGGACGATGAGAACATTCGCACGCGTGACTCAAAGCTGTACTGTGTGGCGTGTGATGCAGAGTTTGATTGAGAGTGAGAGGTTAATTAATATTGCACTATACTTATTATTTTTGTCGTTGTCCTTCAATCACAATTTTATGGAGTGTGGCAAAGTCTCCGTGACCTGCTGTGATGACAAAGCGCACGTATCGCATTGCGTAGGGTTTCTTGATCTACTCACGAGAGTGAGTAAGTTTGTGTGCGAATAAGAGAGAGAGAGAGAGAGAGAGAGAGAGAGAGAGAGAGAGAGAGAGAGAGAGAGAGAGAGAGAGAGAGAGAGAGAGAGAGAGAGAGAGAGAGAGAGGAGGGAGAGAGAAACAAAGTGAAATAAGAGAGAAAGTGATAGAGAGAGAGTGTGTGTGTGTGTGTGTGAGGGTGTGTGTTTTTTTTTACTTTGTGTGAGTGCTCTTGCAAGCCTTCGCTCTGCTGCTGCTCAAGTTTGCTTTCTACTACTCTCTTAAACTCATCCATTTCGTCGTGTGAACATCTTTCAATGAGGAGAGTTGATATCTGATGAAATGAGAGGGAAGTGAATGAAATAATGATGCGCTTAAAATTGATATATGAGTGACAATGAGTGAACGTACGTCTGTCGACCACGTCGTAATGGCCGTCACTTCGTGTACGTGTGAAAGACTCACAACGCATTCTTGTGGGTACATCCCTGTTGTGATCCAGAAGGTCTTTGTTGTGCTGCGAAAATGAAAATGAGAAGAACCTGAGTTTTTTTTTCAAATTCGGACTTCTGACGCGAACCCATCAATAATACTGGACGCTGGGTGAGCGGGGTCATTGCAACTGGAGAGTAAAACCTGAGAACCCGATGTATTAGCGGGAGAAATAAAGAGAAAGAGAGAGAGAGAGAGGGAGATAGAGAGGGAGAAGAGATGTCCTTTAAGTTCAACTTGACATTGAGTGACTGAGATTCAAACCTGGGCGCCTCTCTGCTCCAAAGCAACGTTTAAGGAGGACATTATGCTTAAGGCAGTTCAGTGAGTTCACACTTCACAGTTCACAGGTCAGTGACAGGTGTCAGCTGAGAATATTGAAATTTTATTGTCTAATGTCTATTATATTGAGTGCCGAGAGTTGATTTTCATCGCGTTCTTTTCCTTTTAGTCGATTGGATACCTCATCATTCTTACACCTGCTATGAGCGCCGCATGGTGTGGGTATCATCAATGAGTGTGTAAGCGGTGTCTGGCCGGCTGGTGAGTGGTGACTACGACTGTCGGCAGACACTCTTGGACTCTTGTCGCTTTATCCGTTGATCGCAAAATTTAGAATCCTGAATCCTCCTCTTTTTTTTCTTTAACTACACAAGGTAACTTAGGAAAAAAGGACCGTATCCTATTGAGCGGACAAGTCGCAAACGAACGTGTAAACGCAACGCGCGTTTGGGTTTTGTCCGACTTTTCCTTTCCTTATGCCCACCCTCCCTTACCCACTGAGCCGCCCTCCTCGCGCGTCGCTCATGTTTCTGACCGTAGGAGAGAATCAACGATGGACGCTGGACGACAGTACGGAGGCGGCGCTGCGCGGGCTGGAGGGGCCCGACCGCCTGCGTCGTCCGTGAAGGAGAACCGCGTCTTCATTGGCAACCTCGCGTACAGTGTTCGCTGGCAGGACCTCAAGGTACCCCCTCCCCGTGCAAGAGGCTCTCCTCCTCGACTTCCTTGTCGTTGCACGTTTTTTTTATTTCTCTTTTGTCATTTTATTGCGTATTTCGACGCACACGCTCGTTGGGCCGACTGCGCCCCTCGTGGGTGTTGGTCAAATGCTCAACGAGGGTGCTCTATCGTGTCTTTTTGTGTCCTTTCCCGTCAACAAGAGCCAACAGAGAAAAAAAAAACGAATTGATAATTCCTGAGATTCTTCTTCTTTTTTGTCTTGTTGTAGGACCATCTCAAGACAGCCGGCGAGGTGGTGTTTGTGGATGTGTTTGAGTCGGGCAACGGTCGCTCCAAGGGCTGCGGCATTGCCGAGTTTGCCACGTACGAGCAGGCACAGCATGCGGTTCAGACGCTGCAGGACACAGAGCTGCACAACCGCGCCATTTTCCTGCGTGAGGATCGCGAGACGGAGTCCTTCAAGGGCACCTCGGGTGGTGCTGCTGCTGGTGGCGCGTCCGCCAGCTACAGTCGTCCCGCACCTCGGTAAGTAGTACAGAAAGTCTTTGTGTGTGTGTGTGTGTGTGTGTGTGTTTACCATTACTATTTTCATGTGCGTATAGTGCGCGAAGAGACGATTTCCGCGGTGGAGAGGCCAGCCAGGACGGCACGCAAGTGTTTGTGGGCAACCTGGAGTACTCTGTGACGTGGCAGGAGCTCAAGGACAAGTTCCGCGAGGCGGGCAACGTGGTGCGTGCGGACATCATCATGGGGCGTGACGGACAGCCGCGCGGCCAGGGCACCATCCAGTTTGAGACGGCGCAGGAGGCGCAGACCGCCATTGCTATGTTCCACAACGTGAACCTCAAGGGTCGCGACATGGACGTGCACCTGGACCGCATGAAGCAGTCGGGTGGCGGCAGCCAGCAACAGTCGTTTGCGGCTGCTGCACCCGCCGCCGCCTCCCAGTCGAGCGGACGTCAAGTCTACATTGGAAACGTATACGCCGCAATTGGCCACAAAATAGGATTATACTAACTCCCCAACTCTTCTTTCTTCACCTTACAATGCAGTTGCCGTTCTCCGTGACATGGCAGGCGCTCAAGGACACGTTCCGCAGCGCCGGCAACATTGTGCGTGCCGATGTGCTCCAGACGGCGGGCGGCCGTCCCCGTGGCGCCGCAACCATCCTCTTTGACTCCCCCGAGGGTGCTGCCAATGCCATCAGCGAGTTCAATGGCACTGACTTTGATGGTCGTGTCATTGAGGTCCGTCTCGACAGATTTGCTTGATTTTGTGTGTGTTTTTCGTTTTGTTTCACAAAAAAAAGGAAAAAAAAGAAGAAAAATAAAGACCCATCCCACCCATTTTGCCAAAACGCAACGTACCATACCCATGCTGTACCGACCCAAGGTCATTCTTTGCTCAAAACCAAAAGCCAAAAAAAATAATCATTTTGACTTTTGACTTTTGATTTCTGACCTTTTTTTTTCTCCCAACTTACGGTAAGACTGTCGAAGGCGTACTGTCAGGCGCACCCCTTCCTGTACCCGGTGTCCTCGGCCCTGTGCCCACCTCGGCCCCGTCTGTCCTCTCCTTCCTGCTTGTTCTCGTGGCGTGCATTTTTTTTTTTTTTTTTTTTTTTTTACGATTGCTTTCTTCTCAACCAACCTGCGCCTTTCTGCCTCTCACACACGATGGACCTTGCTTGCTCCACCCTCACTCATCCACCCTCATTGTCTGTATCCTTACTGGCTCGTTTTTTTTTTTTTTTTG